>CATQJA010001563.1:0-15690 GCA_958295435.1 Mesorhabditis spiculigera
TATGCTGTTTACTTTTCATTATACCTTTATTAACTTTAATGTTAAATTTAGTATAGGTTTTTGCAAACCATCCTAGCTTCAACCTTCTGGCTACGCAGACTCTAAACTACCCATATTAATATTTATTATATGTTTTTAGATTGATTGACGATTTATTTTAATTTTATCAGTTAATGTAAGTTGGAAGTAAAACCAAAAACACTTCTTCAAACGCGTAATTTTCGATACTTATATGTTAGTCTAATTGTCTTATGTAGTAAAAAATCATTGCGATTAAACTACTCGCGGCTCTTATGGTAGCTTAGAACTATTTAAATTTGGGTTTAAATTTATATTAATGAGCTCTAGTTCCTGAAAATCGAAATTTAGAGATCTTTATTAAGGTTCCTCTCAAATTTTAACTTTTTAGTTTGTGCATCGCCTTGCCCATGGTCTACCACTACATCCATGCCGCCAAGCACACGATGATCAAGGATCTGAATGAGTGCCGTGTAAGGAACCGATTACGAACGCCAAAATCCGGGGACTTCAGAAAACCACCCACGACGTTTACCTCCAGTCCGCCCATCTGCCGATCCCCATGAACCGCACGGCTCGTCAGGCCAATTATTACAAGGTAAGCAACTTTCCGGAATTTGTGTATTTTAATGGCATAATGTATTGTCAGTTCACGCTTGAAAATGTATGAGTTTTGCTCCAATGGTGAATTTTTCAGGACACTTGCGATGGCTGCTGTCTTCCTGGTGTTGCAGGACCTCAGGGAGCTCCAGGAAAGTCTGGACGACCTGGAAAGGTATGATAACATACTTTAAAATCGTAAAACATCGGCAAGAGCGCCTCTGATATGCGTTGCGGATGCGTTGCGTTCACTCTTGCTCTTTATTGGGTGTTCTTCGGCGCGCATCGTACTAGAGACACGCGACGCGGCCGCACGCGTCCAGGCGTATCTTACGCTCAGGAATTTGTCGGTTAACAGCTTTTAAAGTCCGCGTCGCCCTCTTTTCCACCGTATCTTTCCGTATATAAACGCATACGTAGCATCATGACAAACCCATTGTTTGCGCATATTTTTTAAATATAGTCATTTGCTGTAGTTTAAGCCCCGACGATACCTTTAACAAATTTCTTCAGCCCGGAGCTGCTGGCCAGCCCGGAAACCCCGGTCGCCCACCATCAGAGGCTTGCGAGCCGATGACCGAGCCTCCGTGCCACTGCACCGACAACCAAGGACCGGCTGGACCTCCCGGACCCCCTGGACAACGTGGAAACCGTGGACCGCCCGGACCTCCCGGTGGCAAGGGACCTGATGGTACTTTGCTCTCCCTCTCTCTCTCTCTCTCTCTCTCTCTCTTTCTATCTTTCTCTCTCTCTCTTTCTATCTCCTCTCTCACTCTCGCTCTCGCTCTTTCTTTGCCTCTTTATCTTTCTCGATCTTTCGCTCGCGCTGCTCTCTTTTTCTCTTTCTCTTTCTCTTACTCTCTTTCTCTCTTTCTCTCTCTCTCTCTCTCTCTCTCTCTCTCTCTCGCTCTCTCTTTCCCAATAGCGTCGATTTTTCAGGAGACGATGGCGAGGACGGCAAGAAGGGCAACAACGGCCGCGAGGGACCTTGCGGACGCCCCGGTGTACCTGGACCGCCCGGAAACCCGGGACCCCAGACTCGACCCCTCCCTGGACCCCCTGGACCTCCCGGATCGGATGGACAACCTGGCCAGCCAGGTTCTCCCGGACCCAACGGACAGCCTGGAGGTAAATTTTTGATCGGGTTGGCCCTTTAGCCTTTATTTGGAGCAGGCGTGGGTCCGGTTTTTGACCGGTAGAGCACGCTGGCAAAACCGAATTTAGTGAAACGGGCTGTACGGCGTGGAAGTAGGAAAAAATTCCATGAAGGGAACTTGCACCAAATTTGACCAGATGCGCTCACTTGATCTTTAATTTCCGCTTTTTTGTGGGTACAGTATACTCGAAAGAAGACAATTTACAAAAATCAGCTTTTCCATAGGTCCCAGATTACTAAAATCTGGAAAGAAAAAATTTGTGAATTTCTATAAAAAGATCGGGATCGCATTTTGGCCGGATTGGTTGGAAAGATTAAAAAATTTTGCTGTTTAGACCAGTACAGCCTAGAAAATCCAAATCTAATAAAACCGGCTTCCGGGGTGGTAAATTGGGTATTCCCGGGAAATTTATGGTTTATTGAGCTCCAAAAAAGCAAAGGATTATTAATCTTTGGCAGTGCTGGTCTCAAAATCCGCACTTAGTCTTTATTGCTAGGTACACCCGAAAAAACTGGTACTGTACTTTAATAAAAGCAGGTTATCGAGTGCACTGTTAGTTCCTAGTCTCCGTTAAAGGGCGGGACAACTCAGACGATTTATTTTTAGCTTATCCTCAGGAAATCTGTACCAGGCACCGCGTGGCTAGGCACTTTTATGGAAAGTCAAATCCTGGGGATTTGATTCATAAGATGGCAACAATAAGGGTGACTCAGTTCAGTACCGGAAGCAGAAAATCTACTGGTAAAGCCTTTGAAGATTATGACTTTCATTACCGTCTTCGATGGCCAGTTTGTAGGCTATTAAAGTAGAGAAAATACAAGTCATTTCCGGTGAGAATCGCGATTTTGAATTATTAATGACGTAATTCAAAGCGTAGAATGCGTAATGGTTTCAGCGCAGATCCTCAGAGACTAAAATTTACGCTGCAAATCGTTAGGTGAAGTTTCATACCCCGCGTTTAATTTTCATCAGCTCGTATCTTAGCTAGAACCAACATTTCAGAAGCCGGAAAGCGCGGCCCGCCCGGCTCACCCGGAAACAGCGGTGCGCCCGGAAACGACGGAGAGCCAGGTGAACCAGGTCGATCCGGAAATGCCGGACGACAGGGAGAGAAGGGTGTCTGCCCCAAGTACTGCGCCATCGACGGTGGAGTCTTCTTCGAGGACGGAACCCGACGATAGATTTTGTCGGATCGATGGTCCGGAAAATAAATCATTTCTCAGGCATCTCGATTGAGCTTACCGTTACTATCAATTCACGCAGAAACACAAGACGTTGTGCTGATCGAATTTAAAGTGATGATAATGACCATGAAATTGATTCCGTGGTACAGTTACTCGCAAGAAACACCTCCGCCGGGGATTCGGAGGAAACTCGGACCGGGATGATTTTTGCATGACTCAATCTCTCTCTCTCTCTTTTTCTCGCTCTCTCTCGTTCTCTCTCTTTCTCTCTCGCTTTCTCTCTCTTTTCTCTCTCTCTCTCTCTCTCTCTCAAAATGACGAAAAACACCACCGGTTGAGTTTTCTAGAACTAATCGCTTGATGTTGAGCGTTTTCAGAAAAAAGGTGCTTTTGCTCTTAAAAACATCTGCTAAAATACTTTCTTCAACCGCGACAAACGCTTGGATAGATGCCTAAATTGTTAAACAGTAGAAACTTATCCGTGTCGTCGAAGAGGATCGCTGGAAACCTGGACCGAGACGTCTCTTTTTTGGCAAAACCATGGTTGAGAAGCTCATAATTTAAGTGCCTGGCGAATTTTAAGCCACATCCCACATCTAAAAGATTTGGTGAGCCATGGCAACTTGGTAGATTAAATGGACTGCGCGTGTACTTTCCGGCAAAGTATCTGGAATCGAGAGGTAGGCATTGGAATTTCACAAAAAAATTCGGAAAACTGCTGAACCCTGCCAAATTTCTCATTCTTTAAAACTCGTGATATGCCACAAAGCGATTCTTTAGTTTAAATCGTGAAACTTTGAGCCCGATTATATTGATCATCCTGGCCGATTTTGCAAAAACAAAATATCACCATCGTATTCAGAAAAATTTTCTCTTTCGAATCGGGCCTCTAGCTCAAAATTTTCGAAAACTTCAAACAGCTGTAAGACGTCGTCTAGACGAAGCCTACCTTAATGAAATATACCATTCACATCCTAAAAAAATCTCGGATCAGATACTCTGCTTCAAATAAATCGGAACTTTAAAATAAAAAAGAACGGCATCATGGCAAAATGTTTTTCGGTGGCCAAATTCGACCCTAAAACTTCAATATCTCGAGTTTTAAGACCAGTAGCAAATTTGGACAGCGAGGTGATGATCAGCGTCGCCAATTCTGAGTCCGGGTTTATACGGGCTTCCCTAGTTAGCAAAATGGGCTTTTAGAGTCCAGAAATGTGCGTTACAAGGAGCGTTTTAGGTGATCTGAGAGGACCTTTGCGATGACATGGCTCATTCGATAGAGCTTAGAATTTGAACAAGTCCCATCTTTCAAAACCTGCTGAACAACAACAGTCTTCGAGAAGCGGTTCCCGCAAACTTTGCCTTTTGTTAAGCGCGAGCCAAACATGCTCAAAATCCGGCCTTTCAGAGCCAATTTCTTCGAAAACGTTCAGCAGTTTTCCAAAGATGGGATTTGTTCAGAATTTCAAGCTGTATCGAATGAACTAGGCCTCAACGCAAAGCTCCAATATCACCAAAGAAACCACTCCCTGTTAGCGTATTCCATAAAGCATGAAACTCCGAACAATTCCTCACTTTCAAAAACAAAGTTACGTCCCGTACGTCCAAATTTTTTTCGGCACAAGCCTAGATTTTTTTTATAAATTGCGGATGCGTTTTTAAATTGTTTTAACTATTCCTGAGCATAAAAACTACACACATTTTAACCAAAAAAATTTTAAAAAAATAAAAATTGGGTCGAACAATTCTATAGAACCTTTAGGATTCGCGGGGGGAAAAGACCCAAAATGATCAAATTTTCGACTTTTTCAAACATTTTTCTAAATTTTTCTGGAAGTTATACTGCTTTAAATATAGTTAAAACTTACTAAAAACAATTCGAAAACACTTTATATTTGATTACTAGGTCAACCGGGACCACCGTAGCCTAGAGCGCACAATCTATCTATTTTTCCCGGGCCAAGTGCGTCGCGCGGCACTTTCCGGAAAATCTAAACTTTTTCGCCGCCCTAAAATCCCACACCTGTTTTGCTTGCAAAAGCGAAAATCCGGCGGATTTCCAGGGATTTTCAGGATCAAACCAATACCTACAAATTCGAGCCGGGCGGCGCGGGAGTTACCCTTTTTGGTGTTGCCAAATCTGATCCGGGGTTACTGTAGTCGCGGCCGGGGACGACTACAAAAAACGACCGAAAAATGGAAAGTAATTCCGCACTTTCTGGACGAGGGCGACCGGCATCAACACTACTAGTGCCGGTGGACAAAAACGGAAAAATTTGGGGCCAAGTCGAACGGGGAATTAACGTAGGATGTTTTTTACGAATTTCTGAGGTGTGCTGCTTGACGCGTTTCCGGCGTAGTGAGTCTGTGCCTACAACCGCGGATTTGAGAAGGTTACGGGTTACCGGGTTGCAACGCACAAAGCTAATGGAGAAAAATCTAAAATCTAACATTAGGATAAAATCCTACTATATATAAAAAAAATAGTGTTTGTGTGTTTGTGTGTGGACACTTTGCATAAATCGCTCGAAAAAACCGGGTTACCAAGATATCGGGAAGGGGGAACAATTCTAGGACCAGGTCGAAAGGTATTTAGGGGTAGTCGAGGGCGTAGATTACTGCAAGCTTATCAGATCCTACCTTATATAATTTGGTCGCGTATCTTTGTCTGTGTGTGTGTGTGCGGAGGTCAGTTTCGAGGCCAGATTTGAGGGCCTTCCCGTGTCCAAAATGCCCCAATTCTTTGACACTAGGGGGAATGGACCCTCCTCTTTTCGATGGTGTTTTCAGAATTCCGATAAAATACAGGTTTACAAAGTTAAAGCCGGTTTTATTCATTTTTGGGGGTCCGGGAGGGCTAATTTGCATAATGTGAAAAAATACAAATTTCCTCATTCTTGCAATTTGCACGCGCGTGTGTGGTCGATGGAAAAAGGGGGTCCGAAGGACCCGAGCTATCCGAAATTTAAATTTTTCATGCAAGGCCGAATTCGGCATCTGA
This sequence comes from Mesorhabditis spiculigera, assembly GCA_958295435.1. Classification (NCBI taxonomy): domain Eukaryota; kingdom Metazoa; phylum Nematoda; class Chromadorea; order Rhabditida; family Rhabditidae; genus Mesorhabditis; species Mesorhabditis spiculigera. The sequence continues at coordinate 5,961 of CATQJA010001563.1, forward strand.
CCTAGCCGACCTTGTGCAGAATTTTGAGCTGAACACGAATCCGGTCTGAGACTTTCCGGAATAGTTCAAAAGCTACGGTAACTTTTTCAAGGTAAAAGTCCCCGAAATTCGGACTTTAGGCCCCTTTCAGATTTGTTTTTAGATAGTGTATCTTGCTCAGAAAAAGCGAAAGGGAACGAAAGAAAAAAGAGCCTCTAAAGTTCAAATTTCAGGAATTTTAAACCTAGCCCTGAAGCACATAAATCTCGATTCGTGATCAGCTCAAAATTCTGCACAAGTTGGGCTTGGTCCTATTCCGAAATCCCACCAGCACCGCTTTCCTTTCCTGTTTCTGCACCTCTGGTTTTACCCGGTTTCTCGCCTCTCCAATTGCCGTTTGGAATTGCAGGGTTGCTTCAACCATTTCTGTGATAATACGTAAGTTCCGAAATTGTCTAATTATCGTCTAGGGAAACTTAGGATACTCTTGTTTGCTTCGGCGTCTTTTTGAACCCACTCAAATCAGATGTTATTTATGTATTGGTACAATGGATGGCTGGTACACCGAAATTAATTTAATAATTTTTGTCCGGGCTGGCATGGATAGCTGCCCTGAGAGAGGCATTCCGCGTGCCCCGGTAGCTCAATAGGTAGAGCATCGGACTCGAAAGCCGTAGGATCCCGGGTTCGACCCCCGCCCGGAGCACTTGTTTTGCGGATTGAACCCGGAGCTAGGCCATGGCCATGGGACCCCAGAATTCCCAACTGGTAAGTTAATCAGTCTGGCTTCCAGCAAATTTACGGGCTACGGTACCCCCCCCCACAGCCGGAAATTTTTGGCTATAACTTTTTTACTTTACATTATTGTAGGCTCAAATTAAAACTCTTAGTATATTTTTCGACGCTCTATCGAATGGCGTTGAAGAAAACCCGACAAAATAAGCGAAAATACCGACAACTTTGAGACCCTTCGGCTGTGGGGGGGGGGGTAAAGTAAACTCTTACCAATTTACGATATTTCTAAACCGTTCAGTTTCCACGAAGAGTCGAATTTTTTCAGCTTGTAAGCTCTGAAATTTTGGATGAAACGCTATAATCACAAAATTAAACTATGAAGATACCCCTAAAAATCGTGATTTCCGGTTCCTCGAGGAACCGGTCAAACTTTAAAAACCACCCTACGCGCCAAAGGTTTTCCAACGCAATAGCTGCGCATAACCGGCGACCTCCACCTTCTAATCCCGAGATTTAGGCCACCTCGGCGAGGTCATTGTAATAGTCTGCATCGGCGATAAGCTGTCTTTTTAACTCGGCGTCCCCGCCATTAGTCACCCGACTCAAAATGGCGACGGTACGGGCCACCAGACACGATGAAAATTGCCACCCTGAGTTTTTTACGCCAAACGGTGCTGGCTGAGGCTACCGTATCCATCCGCAGATCGTAAATGAAAATGCGGGGATGCTCTTGTTTTCCGGCATTTCGGGGCAGGATCGAAAAATGGCGGAGAGGTCACCGCTCTTTGTACCGGATGGCTACGGAATGCAGAGATCATGTAACAAAAAATCCAGGTGGGATTGCCGAGGTGCACTATGTGGGATTTTGCAGAATTCCGCTGGTGTTCCCAATTTTACTTCCATATTTCTGCAAAGGTGCTCATTTTCGGAGATTTAGACCGCCGTAAAATTTCCATTGAGCTGTTTTGAGGTTTAAATCGTTCATAAGTTTCGAGAAATGGCTATTCCGCAAAAACGGTTACCATATTCGGAATCAGCGTGAAATTCTGCACAAGATAGGCTTGGGCCCATGCCAAAGTCCCGACGATACTCAAAAACGTCTCCTTGTCAGCATGGGAACGTACAGAAATTGCTGTGCCGAGATTGCAATGCAACATTATAGGGTGTCCCAATAAAAAAACACCCCCATCTAACTCGATGTAGAAGTATCGGATCGGAATGATCGTTATACCATTCGAAAGCCCTTGAAACGATCGGTTTGTAACAATGTTCAAAACCATGTTCTTATTTAAATCAGCGATTTTACAAGCCCTTCGGCATTTTGCGGTTTTTTTCGGGTTTGCATATGAGCTAATTTGCTTTAATTTCTCCAAGCAAAATGACCGGAAGAAACCGTTAACTAGAGGCAGAAAAGTTTCCTTAATATTGTTTAATACGCTTGAAAATAAATTGAACGATGGCTTGGAAATTTTTCGCAAACTCGCCGTTTCAAGGGCGTTCGAATCGTGTAACTATCACAGTCAGACGACAATTTTCACGAGAAACAGCCTTTTTTCGCGTTCGATATCACGGTCAAAAAAGGGGGTCCCTTAACCGTCCATTCGGGAACCGTGAACTTTCCCCGTTGACCTCACGAGGCCGTGAAATCATAATTTCCGGTTGATCAACCCCACCAATTTGGGTGCCAAAATCGGCTGATTTTTTGAACTTTCCACCTTGGCCACCGCGTGACCGGGATGAAAAATGCGGGGCTTCCCATGGCTACAAATAGCAGCCGTTTTTCAGCACGGTAAAACGTGGTGCAGTACCACCAAGATTGGACCCGTTGATTAACTTTTGAAGCCTTGTGGAACTCAAAAACCCTCAAAAACCACGACTACCGTACCCCGGGAGGTGGATTAAAAATGGACACGGAACGCAAAGAGTCATGCGGTTAATCCGCCGATGGCAACACACAGCCAAAACAGGGTTGTAATGTTGTGCGTTGTGGCAGGTGGTACGCTTTCAGAGATGTGGGATGAATGTGGAATTTTGTTTACATTTATTAGTGGAATAACGGCAAAATCCTGGAAGGCCTTGAAAAAGCAAACTTACCTTTTCGATCGCGTGTTTCTAGTTTTCTGACAACCAGCTCGAGCTTTTGGCAAGGGACTGCTGGCCCCAAAAGGACATCCACAAAATTTCTCTGCACGACTTGCATCGGCTGCAACATTTGAAACTTTTCGCGAAGTCACAGCCGCTTCGTGAAAGCAAAATCCTTGATCTCCAGCATGGTTGGTCACGTAAAAAGCAGGGTTCGGCTCCCGCTCTTTTCCAAAAGAGCCGGCTCAAGCGCTGGACCTGAGAATTTTCAGCTCCCGCTCCGCTGCTGCTCCCACGAGCTCCCGCTCAGAGCCGGCTCTCAAAATGACCAACCCTGATCTCCAGTTAGATATAGTCTGTGGATCGGGCCTGTTTGAGCCAAATTCAGTTTCACGCTATTTTAATGTTTTCACTATTCATAAGCTTTGAAGAGTCGCACCGTGCAGTTTTTCTAGGCTTATTTTTGTTTTGTGGAAAATCATTTTGTCTAAACATCGCTTTTCCCAAATTTCATTTTGCCAAAAATTCAGTTTGTCAAAACTTCAATGCCTTGTTGCGTTTAGAATATTTATCCTAAGCAGTTTGTAAATTGAAATTTCAGCGCCTTGGACAATGAAAATGGCGACAAAATGATATCCCGACAAAGTTAGAGTTCGACAAAATGATTTTCCACAGATTGCCACGTATCCAAAAATTTTGCCCTACACGTATCCAAAAATTTGGCTTTTTTGGCACTTCCTTTGCCAACAGCGGAACATGCCTTACGCCATCGTTGGCAGGAGGTCGAATCTGTAATTTGCACCCACGTAGAATTTTTGCTTGTTCAATTTTCACCTTTAAAGGGGCTACGAAATGCCAAAAATTGAGTGACGGCCCGAAAATCGGAGCCCTGTACGTCGGAGGCCTCTGTACACCCAGGAGCCCGGGAAGCTCGGAAATTTGATATTGCCTGTTGTCACCTCCAAATCACGTTCTCGGCTGTTTCTGGGCCAAATTTGATGATTAAAACACCAAAACCTATTAAAATTGAGTGTGGATTTCTAAATGGGCTCAGAATGCGCGAATTATAGTGTTTTCACAAAGAAACCGGGCAAAAACAACTTCGCGCAAAACTCGAAAGAGTGAGGGCTCTTGTCCCGCAGCGCCCGCTAGCAATTTGCCAGAAATCAAAGAGCCCTCCTAAAAGGGCTTTGATTTGGCAGTTCGGAGCCCCTTTAAACCAGTCCCTACTTTATTTTTTATGAAGATTGCAAGGTTCGTTGTTCGCTGGCCCGGCGACAATACCGCGTATAGAGTAGGTGATGCGCAATGTCATCATTTCTCGCGAGATTTTCATCTAACCAATGATTACGGCCAGGAACCGGGTCATTATTTTTACGGCCACGGCGCTCCGTAAAGTGGATAAGTCGGATTGACCATCGGGTATATCCCGAGATAAATCTCGGCAATATATAGAGAGTGGTGTCCAATATTGTGGTGCCCAGGCGTTCGACTTGACGTTAGGCCAAAGTTGCAAGTTCCAGGACTGTTTGAATGAGAGTGAAATAATTTCTGTTGTTTCCAGAAAAGATCAAATAAGTTTGAAAAACGTCAAAAAGCGTCTTAACGTTTTTGCAGAGCTGGCATACGGTATTTTAATCGTACGTATTCAACCTTCCGCGTAAAGCCACAACCTTACAGGCATACACTGGAAGTAGAAACGGTCATTGTTCTGAGGCTTAGATTTTTTTAAATAGCGGCGCTCCAACGCCCGCTTCCACGGATTTCCACCACCTTAAGGATTTATAACTTCGTGCAATTTGGCCACTTTTGCTCTCTACATGCCTGTAAATCTTAAACTCGTTCCCCGGATCCGATACTTGGCCTTGCTTTTTCCATGTCGTAGCCTTTCAGGATTACATCCTGATATTCCTGGAACATTTTTCGACAAAACATCTTTACAAAGTGTGTAATAGTATCGTAGGCCGCCGACCGGCAATCGGATCAAAATGTATCGAGAAACGCACCGGAATGATCCTCCTTCTGGCCGTCTCGAGGTCAAGGTTAATCCTGGCAAAAAGACAACGACCGGTTGTATGGTTGGGTCTTTTAAGATACAGGGAGTGTGTTTTCGAACATTTTCCAGGTGTCAGTCGTATTTCACGGGCCCGGGCATTTTTATGGAAATGTACAATTTTCGAGGCGGGCTATAAAATGTTGTGTTTTGGCGGCAGCGAGGATGTACAAAAAAAGCTTTGAGATTTAAGAATTCAGATGTCTGCCACTGAATTAAATTGAATTCTACTTTATGCCATGTACCAAAGGAGGAAAAAAGCGGAAGGGGAAAGGCGGTGAAGGAGTTTAAGGAGAAGGAAAAGATGGAGTTTGCTCCGCTTTATATTCTAGGTAAGAAATCTTTTCATATTTGAGTTTAAAGGAGCTCGGAAGTCAAAATTTATGGATTGAACCTACTGGTCAAAAGACGAAAGGATCATTGCCGCAAGGTGCCAGAAAAGTTAGTTCATTGCGAAAAAACGTGTAGTATTTGAGTAAAACCGAAAAATTTTTGGGCGAAAAACGGCTTTTTGAGTGCACGGTGATTACATATCGTAATGTCTTGTAAGGCACCATTCGGTTTATTAAAACCCCGCGAAGCGGTTTTCCAACTCTGTATTTATATACTTTCCCATCAAAAACGCAGATTCGGATTTAGGCGGCCCAAAAAGCGCCCCGATCCTTTGGGATTCGGGTAATTGTGAATTGGTCGAGATTAGAGCGTTATTAGTCGGCAAATGCGGAACAGTTTGTATGGGTTAATTGCGGCAAAGCCCTGGGGAGACCACTGGAAGTCTGGCCAGAACTTCATTAGTCAGGCAAGGGCTACGGTAGTCTGGTCAATTTTTAGGTTGCGGGCCCTGAGGAATCCTGCAGGTTTTGTGTATTGGTCGACAGGAAAAATTACGTGAAAAGCCGTCTGATCTTTGCAGCGGGGTACGGTATCGAGCCGAACTTGATCGTGTTCTAGGAAAAAGCAGCCAGGCCGAAATCCGCTTCGAAATGATCCTCACCGCCAAAATCGTGTTAGGCCATAATCGCGAAATCCGAGACCCTGACAGTTCAAAGTTTCGACAGACAACAATCCCGACAATGGAAGATCCCGAAAACAAAATCCCGACAGATCGAGAGCCCAACTGATCCTGCTCCGGCTCTTATAAAGTAATGCATTCTAGGCATGCCAAACGTACAATTCAGAAAATTTGAGTCCAAGTTTTAAAATCTCCAAAAACAAAACTTAAGACATTGGCATGCAACCTATTTTTAAATAGAAACTATTGAAATTACTGGATTTTGAGATACCGACCGCACGATATCCAGTCACTTTCAGGAAATTGCAATCCTATTAAAATTAAATTCCGGTGCCAAAGAGTACCGTATCGAATCTATTTTTATCAATCGCTTTCACCGGGTAAATATTTGTTTCCAGCTTATGGCCGGTTGGACCAAAATCGAAATCGTCAGCTCTGTATTTACCTATGCCACTTTCCGTGTTTTGGTTAGTTACCTATGCGATGCGCGAGAAAAACATGCTTAGCCGCTGATCCGGCTACGGGCCTCCCCCAATTCCGTGTCCAATCCCGGAATTGCACGTTCAGGGTAGTACTCCGGCGGAAAAAAAGGAGAAAACGGACGAAAACGGATTGGGATAAGCCGTTCCGGAATCCCCTGGCTCAAGTACTGAACGACCGATGGTGGATACTGTACTCGAGCGCGGCTTCCCACAGAATCCGCTTGTTTATTTCCGGGATTAGGGCCCATGGAAGGATATAAAATTTCTACCGAATGATGTTTTGTGCTAAAAACAGGGAACTGCTGCTAAGAGGGCAGCAGGCCGAAGCACGAGTTCTGGTGTGAGACCAGATTATCGGGAAGCTGGGAAGTTGTAGGGAAAATTTTTGGGCCAAATACTAGCAGGGATCTGGTGTGATTTTGGGGAAAATGGAAACTGGGGAATACTGGGTTTGCACCTCTGCACAATGTACCGGATTCCTAGTCAGCGCATAAATGGGATTAATGCTACTTTGAATGCCGAAAATCGACTCCCCATTCGGTCGCAGATTACGTATCGACGACTACGCTGCGCTCCTAAAACGCTGCAGACTATTTCAAATTGGTTTTGGCAGACCTGCATGACCTGAAATGCCTTTCTTTGCGCGAAATTACAAAAAAATTCACTCGCTCTTGAGCAAGCGTTTGACGGATCTCTGCGCATGAAGTGGCCATCAAGTCCTAGAGCTCCAAGGGTCGAACTTCGCGCTTCCCGTCTTCCTCACAACTTCAAGATTTTCCGTAGCGGTTTTTTACCGGACACCAAGTGCAAAATCTGCTTTCTGCATCTTCGTGGCTGCACAGCTTGTAGAGCTCTACAGCTCAAACGGAGTGCTCCTGAGGTATTACGAATTACGAAACCCGGGAGTGAGATTAGATTAGCCAAAGTTTGTTGACGTTGGGTTTCCGGTTATGAAAAAGACAACAAAAAAATTGCACTGGCTTTTCAAATCCCATTTTAGGATTTGGCATATTGAAGCTCAGCACAATCACAGCTGGCTTGCCAGCTCCAAAAACACCCGGGTCATTAAAGGGATACCCAATGTTTTTGCGGCAAATAAATAGTTATGTACGGAGAGTACAAATGACGCGCGAATTTTGTGCGGGAATGGGTGCCAGGTGCCGCACAGAATTCGGACCCCTTTACCTCTTGTGGCGTCCCCATCCCAAGCAATGGCTTGCCAATATGGCCTAATGGATAGTATCCAGGCCTTCAAAGCGAGGGTCCAGGGTTCGGCCCCCGGCCGCGTCATGGTTTTTGCTTTTTGAGCCTCGGAAAGGTTGGGAATCCCTTTAACCTTCCTCTGTAGTACACATGCGGGCGATTTCGAGCACCACGAATTCTTACTGACGACACCGCACTAATTGGACGTGCAAGAGACTATGTTTTGTTCAGCTGGTCCCCTCTTGCCAAAAGGGACCAAATAACAACAACACAACCTTTTCACAGATGCAAATCCGTATTGTGCCCCCGTCTCTGTCTTGGTCTGCTTTGGCCAGTGATCCTGTTTTCTGCAGCTTACGAGCCTAATTCCCAATTTGCAGCTGGTACGACCACAAATTTTGCTGCCCGATTTTTTTGGTTCAGCATGCGTGCTTTTTGCAGATCGCAGAGCAAAGCACAATGAACGCGCCAGGTTTCCGGGTTGCGCTCAAAGGACGTTTTTAAAGGGATAGGGAAGGCCCGCGTAGCTCAGGGCCTAGCTTCAATTGGCAAGTTGCCAGCCGGAAATGCTGCTGCAAAAGACAGGGTAGAGAGTGGGCCCAGGTGAGAGGGAGCAGAGACGATTTATGCTAATTTTGAAGTGAAAACCGGCTCTATGCTTGATTAGTTCGAGCCTTCTTGATCCCTTACACCAAAGGTCTTCCCCAGTTTCAAATGATTCCTTTGAATTCGTAATTAACTTCTGGCTTTTTCAAAACAGCGGCATATTTCTCCCGAAGTTTTATAATGACTAAATTTCATAATGTCGGAAATTCATTGTGTCGAAATATCATAATGTCGAAATTTTTGATGATGCCGAACTTCATAATTTTCGAACTACAAAATGTCGAAATTTTTTTGCCTAGGTTTTGGGCGTTTTGCCGGGAATATTAGCTTATGTAAATTTCGACATACGGCATTTTGACATTCCGAAATTTCGACATTATGGATTTCGAATTATGAATTTCGACATTATGATTGTCGAAATTTTGCCAATGAGTAATTTCTCCCTAGGCAGCTGGTAAAGAATCTTTTGGGAATCTGGAAATGATGGAACCTCGAAATTACCTCTTCTGTACAAAACATGAGATTCCTGCGCACAAAAAATATCTTTGGAAAGCCGCAGTTTTCTTTTATCCCATTGACCCCTCGAGTTTTACCGTAACCTAGGCATGGTTACCGAAACCAAACAAACTGCTCCATTCTATGGCTTCCCGCATCTTTAATCAAAGCCCCTACCCTTTTAGCCGGGGTTCTGCAAAAATCACGTTATTATTCTGCATTTTTTGCACATCAGACTACACTATAAAGGCCAGCTAGCTCCACCAGAGAGCAAAAATCCAATTTTGGCCAGAACCAGATGAAGCCCGGGTGGAAAACACCAAAAAACCAGCTCCACCCCCTCCTGGTAGCAGCTAGCACCTAATCAGGGTCCATTTTTTTATGCCATGAACCCATTAGAATTTTCGGGACCCATTTTTTTTGTGTTGGCGTCCCCCCACCCACGCTGTTACGACCTGGCTAAACGAGAACATGTTGAAAAGACCATTCCTCAAAAGGTTAATTGGATGGAATGGGAGGGGGCTATAAATAGGACCCACACCCGGGTTCCGATTTTAGTCCAGAATTTTTCGTCTTTACGCCTACAACACCGTAACCTGTTTGACCCTCGCGCTTAGCCTTACTTATACCTTAATCTTGCGCTTCTTGACGCCTTCACATGTTGTGAATGCGTTGCGGGTGCGTTGCGGGTGCGTTGCGTACTGGATAGGTATCAATAGAAAACTCGGGGTTGTCTTAAGAGCGAAACTGGCAACGCGACCCCGCTTGCACGGGAATCGTAAACGGGCAATTTTCGTCTTCGCGTTTGCGTACCTATCGAGACCTAGTTTCACGTTGCGGTCCATTAAAGGGATAGGGGCGGCATAAGTCAATGGATTACGCGAGGGAAAGAAAATGTCTCTGCGCCTCTCCCCTGGGCGCGTTCTCTCCCCTGTTGGCTACTTGCCAATTTGTTGATCGAGGGGGATCGACACATACCGTCGGCAGCCAACTAAAATGAACTCCCCTAAAATGCCATTCTCGAGAATCTCTTCCTTCATTCACCCCGCCATCTATCCTCCTTTCCTACCATCACATTTAAAA
>CATQJA010001565.1:0-14119 GCA_958295435.1 Mesorhabditis spiculigera
AAACAGACGATGTGCTTTCGGACCCAGCTGAGTTGGTAGCGTATCGCACGCCAAATCGGTTTAATATAGTTCTAGTTTTGTTTTAATGCATTTATATACTTGTGATATTTTCCGTTAACATTAACATACCTCAGCGCCACTTGCTGATCCATCAAGCCCATATTCCCGTTGATGCCCGAGTCGCCGCCGAGGTACAAAAAGCCGAAAGGACCAAGTCTGAAATTTAGATTGCTTTTCACTACGTTTTCTTCGTTTTTTTGTGGTTTTTCACTTACCGATAGTTAATATTAACGACAATCTTGTTGTACTTCACGGCTAGAACCGAACCGTCGTAGAGATCGAGGCTAGGGGAACCTAAAATCGATCCGTTTCTTTCGCACTATCGGGGGAGGGGTCTTAATCTTTTCCTACGAGTCCAGAAATGCCTAGTAATGTAATGACAAGCGTTTCAGTAGTGTTTTCAGCAAAATCTAACTATATTTAAGGTTGAAAACTCTCTAAAATAGAGACTTTTCAAAATGTGAAATTTTTGTCGACAAATCGATATTTACATACTTTAAAAAAATTAAATTTTATGAACTTTTTGCGTTTAAGAATCGTCAGAGAACAGTTTAGCTTTTTTCACCCACTTACCTGAGAAGAAACCGCCTCCATACACCCATACCATCACCGACCCGTCGTGTTTCGGGGGCACCCAGATATTCAGACTCAAACAATCCTCCGATAGTGCGCTCTGAAAAGAGTAAATTGACCCTAAGAATCGATATTAAAAGGAAACAACACCGAATACTTATAATACACAATTTCAAAGGCCTTTAAATAATTTAAAACCAACACTCGGAGGTGGATTCCACATTTCGGCGCCCGGAAAGTCGGGGAACATCTTGTCGACGGTGTAGACGCAAGTCCGCGACGGGTGTTTCGCCTCCAACTCTCCATTCCAGGCTGGCACTTTCTAAAAGAGAAAGATGCGATTATTTTTCAAAAAAAGGAACCTCCGGCAGCCCAAATCTTCGGCCGCCAACGGGTGGCCTCGCGTAGGGGACGCCGAGGAAAGCGGTTAGTTGAAGGCCGGAGGTGGTCTGAAAAAGAAAGATGTAAAAAAGCTTTTTGCACTTCGACGCTAGAAAACAACTTCTTTTAATACATACTTCTATTAAATTCTATTAAAAATTTATCGACGCTGGAAAAGCTACGGGCGTCACGCGTACGAGAGCGCCTATTTACACGTGAACTTTTAACCCTCAAATTACCAGCTTCCTCCGTACGGCTGTGCAAGGGAAGGAAGGGGGACTGAAAGACCCGTTTGAGGCCCCGGATATCGCCGAGACTCGTCCGCACCAGCGTGGTCATCTGACGCTATCGTCCGACCTGATACCTAGGAACCCAAGTATCGTCAATTAAAATATTACGTGGTTTATAAATTCAGATCTGACCATAGCGATGTGAATAACCTACTTAATAACTACAGCGGTTGGATGATGAGGTGAGGAGTAGGAGTGGGGACGGCGGTTCGCGCCCGCCCGCCGCCATCCCACATTGGAAGTCCGCCCGGGACGATCACCACATCCAATGGGCAAAAACCTGCAAGAAACTTGAATGGAACATACAAACAAAAATAGACAAATGAAAGGAAGATGTGGCAAGAAAAATCGTTCGAAAACACAGAAAAAAATCAAACGGCGACGCGGAATGGCTCTAAAAGTTTGTTTTGCATTGGGCTAAGGTTTTCACATTTAGACGGTAAAAGGGAAATCTTCACAAGATTTGGACTGAACACACAAAATACCGATTTTTCGACCAAGAAGACAGATCTTGGACTAAAATATCGGCTTAGAAATGTTTTAAGTCTTTTCTAAGGTTGTTTTTCCACTTGAAAGATCGTAAAATTTTCCCTAAAATAACACCATTAAAATATTTTCTAATTATTACAAGGCATTCCTAGACGTCTAAAAAACCAAGCATCCCCCGGAAATGCTAGAGTACAACAAGTTCAAGTGTGAGAAGTATCGGTAAACAGCAGAAACTGTTGCTGAGGAACAAAAAAATGGATGTCAATTGGTTTTAAGGTACTTTCCATACTTTTATTGAGGCGAAAGCATAAGATGTAAAACTCCAAGCTCTTCTAACTTTCTAGAATCAAGCCGAGCTTCATGAATGACTTGGCATATTGAGCATGAGGTTTCCAATTCATCCACCCAATTCATGCCATGAATCGTGAGCCAGTCCGGGGGCACCTGGGTGAGCATTAATCCGACATACGAGAGGAGAGGTCGGCATGCAAATGGGCGTCGGGGCGGAATCATCGGTACTTCCGGTCGTGGCCACATGGCCATGGCCAAGATAACAACGTGAGAGAACAGATTTCCAATATTGGGGGGAATTGTAAGGGATAGGTTTGTAAAATACATTTCTAGGCAAAATTCATACCATTATAAAAAACACAAAAATATCGAATTCTCCGCCGAAGCAGCTGACTTGAGAGTCTTTTTAGGTTTTGGTCGGTTCTTTTGCTTTATCGGGGGGAAGGCCCAACCCACTTTAAGTACACGATTTTTATGATATACATCGAGAAAGATGTACAAATTGTTTTTTGCCAAGCCCTAAAACGTAAAAACTTACAAGTTTTTAGTAAAAAAGCAAAAAATACCGATTTGTCGGCTGAAAATGATCGATTTTCCACCAAAATTTCGCATTCTAACCCTTGGAATGTTTTTAACCACATTTTCTACATAAGGTTTTGTTAAATTTTGATAAAAAACCCTTTTGAAATACTAATTATTATTACTTCCGGTTTAATAATAAAAATTCGCCCCACGTCCCCCCCCCCGATAATGCCAAAGCGCCAGCCTGTCAAAAAAACGAAAAGGACGTCATTTAGACAGCAGTTTGTAGAGAAAACGCTCCAAACCAAAACTTTCCCACAGAATACGGTGCCATTGGGCGATGAACGAATTGACTGGGCCCTCGCCCCGAGTTGTCGGCATTTCTTTTAGATCAGGGCCATGAACATAAAACCCACATGCCCCCCAACCGACAAATAGATCGGGATCTTAAGGCACACCAGGCCCCCGATTTATATCCTATAAAATCGGTGGCCAAACTTCCCTTACAAATCGTATAAAATGGGATCCCGGCAGAGCCGAAGCCATCCAGTGTTGCCAGATTGAAAACAGGTGCTGTGTTTTCACTGGAGCTCGAAGATATCGTGCAAAAAAATCTAGCGGGCAATTTGGTTGGGGGAAAACGCCAGAATGCCGACAGGAAAAATTCCGGAAGAATAAAATGCCGACTGTCAAAAATGCCGACAGAAAAAATCCCGACAAGCCGAAAAAATTCCGAAAATCATAATCTCCGCGACGAAAATCCCGACAGACCAAAATACCGACAGCAAAAAAAATTTTGGATAGCCATAATCCCGACACAGCCAAAATCACGCCATGCGAGATAGCTGTCTAAAAGCAAGTGAAATTAAACTGGCGTAAAGAATTTGTTGGCATTTTGGCTCAAAATCGATTTGCGTCTTTTCCATTGTCGGGGGGGCGCTTTCTTAGGCTATTAAAACTCGTAATAAAGGTTTTAGGCCGATTCGGAGCTATAAGCCCCCCGATAATGCCAAGGAACCCAACTAGGAAAAAGTTAAACATTTTTAAAGCTTGCTAGTTCTGGCAATCAGCCAATAAAATTCCAGTCTATTGATAAAAAATTTACAATCAAATTCAAATCCGCTTTTGCCAACGTGCACCTGTCGCGAAAAATTGCCTTTTGGTCTCGCTCGTTCCCCGAAAAGTGAGCAGATTTGCATAAAAAGGGCTTTAGTGCCATGTGGAAAGCTCTGAAAAAGAGGAATCGGGTGGAATTGAGTGGGATCGATGGACTGATGAGTCAACGGGGGGGATGGAAACAACATGGCCGCTTCTCGGGACGGACAGGGGGGAAATGGAAAATAACATTTTAGTCCGAGCAATGGAGCGGGGGATCGTGGTTGTGAACAACAACAGATGAAGAAAATGATCAAGCTTGGGCATCTTATTAATTCATGAAGAATGTAAGCGTCTGAAAAAGCATTCATAGTAAAAAAAACGTTGCAAGAATCGTATCGAATCTCTTAAAATACAATATGCAATTCTCTTTTGCATTATTTATTTTTTAAAGATTACTATAAGTAAACATTTTTCAAATGTTATTAAAAAAACAGAAAAATATCAATTTTTTTGCCAAAAAGCAAGATTTTGTCTAGAATATCGAATTTTAAAATTTTTTGGTAGTTTTTAGACAGTTTTTCCACTGGAACTATGGGTAAATTTTTATAAAAGCACCATTAAGACAGGAACTATTATTTCTTACCAGGAGTTCCTAGCATTTCTGGCCACAAAAAATCGGCACCCCCGATAATGCCAAAGTACCTAACAGAAGCCCCCATAAATAATAGTATAGACTCTAGGTTCCTAAAATGCTACCCAAAATTTGTATAGGACAGTGCCGAAATCGATAAAATCTTATCTATCGCAGCATGTACGCCCCATTCGGCTGCCAATTCAAATAAAATCAACGCAGAGAAGGAAGGAAGGGTAAATTGGCACGCGGTTTTTCCTTTCCTGTTCCGGAAATGCATAAAAAAATTAATGAAAAAGCTCTGAGATACTTTTAAAGTGGGAGTTTTTCAAGAAACTTTTACTTCTAACTTTCTACTTTTCAAGAAAGAGTTTTTTCCAACTACCAGATGGCGTCAGTGACTGCCAAGAAGCGCAAAACTCATCCCACCCCGCCTACCCTTTTTCGGCCAAAAAAGTGCCGTCAAATGTGGCGTGCATAAGCTGGGGAGAATGGCTCGCCCAGTGACAGCACACCCATCTCAATAAGAGTCCCCGGGATTCCGAAATGGGCCTAACTACGGGGACAGCGGCAGGGAAGTCTACTGCACCCTCATAACCTCCCCCGCGCCAACCTAAAACCGGAAACACCCTATTTTAGGCCATAGCTCTTCGAAAATTCCGCAAGTCCTTGAAATGTGCGTCAGTAGGCGCTGGAAGGAACGCAAATGTTTTTGCGAACCGCTAATTTATGCAAATCGGGCGGCTCTTGTCTCAAAAAGGGGAAGGAGGGGTTGCTGGCCCTCTTGTAAGCGGAAGTTTGAGGGCTTTTTAGGCCAGAATGGAGCAAAGAATGTTTGCTAGTCGCTTTCAAGAATTTTGAAAGTTAAAATCACTTTGTAAGAATTTTGGGTACTGGGTTGTTAGCGGGGGGGGTAATTTTTCCAGATGAATCCGTACGGCGACATGTGGTAAAACATAGACCATTTTTACAACATTTTATACGGTTTTTAGATCTAAAAACTTCACGAAAAAGGATCTAGAAATTTCCGAAAAGACTTTTAGACCAAAAATTGTCAAAATTTTTAATTTTAAATTCAAAAAATTGATTTAACTTCCTAGCAATAAAAATACTCAAAAACAATAAAAACATTGTATCGTTTAAAAAGATTTGTTATTACGACCTTTAACAATGGTCGGAAAAATGGCTAGGGAAGCCATAGCCAAAAATCTGGATCTGAGCCTTGCCGGTCCCTTTAAAGGGCACGTTCAGGGACGTTTTTTTAGAAAAAAGCAAAGACTTTTGCCGCGGCCGGGGGTCGAACCCGGGCCCCGCGCTTGGCAGGCGCGGATGGATACCAGTCAGCCACAGCTACAACCTGGCAAGGGGGCGAGGGGCGCCCCAGGCCGCAAAGGAGGGGAATGGCCTGTCACAGCGCGGGCAGGCAGTGCGCGCGGCCCCTACGTCCATAGGGTGTATACGTTGGACAGAGTATACGGCCCCTCACTGAACGTGCGCTTTAAAAACGTCAAAAACCTCAAAATTGCGAAAAAATAGTGCAACAAAAGCCCAATCACACTTGAAAGCCCCCTAAATAAAGGCCCAATTCGGCGCCACATCACCCTAAAACAAGCGGGGCCGAAAAACATAGTGTAGGCGTTTGAGGTGGGGGTTTTGAGATGTGTTGTGGAATGAGGGGGGTCGAGTGCTTTCGCCGGGGCTACTCTTTGCTGCTCCTTCTTCTTCTTGCTGCTGCTGGTGGCCACTCCCGGATTTCCCACCCTCGGATGGCACACCCGCGAATTTTTGTGTCTTACGTAGGGTGGGGCAAAAGGGTTGAAGCTTCAAGTCTTGAGTGGGACTTATGGAATACACTTGCTCATTAGTGCCAGAAATGGTTACGGGACGTTGGATAGGACTAAGCAAAGCCTAAGCAAAGCCTGAGCCGAACCTTAAGCCCAAGCGAAGCCCAAGCAAAGCCTCAGCAAAACCCAAGCCTAAGCCTAAGCCTAACCTAAGCCTAAACCCAAACCCAGGCCCCAACCTAAGCCTAAGATAAACCTCCGGTACTTCGACCCAAAAATCCAGCGGGTACAAACTGTGGCCACTAAATTCTTGGTACCGACCCCGATACCATCGAAAAAAATAAAATTAAGGAAATATCACAAAATTCCGACAATTTCAGGTGAACCATCGATGTTTGAGCAACACACAGAACCCAACCCACCCCAAAAACCAACAAAATCTCAGAAACTTTGGGCGAAAAAACTCCCAAAAAATCGCATTACCTCGGCGACCAGGGCCCCCCTCGGCGCAGGAACACCGCTGTAGCGCCCTTCCCACCGATGTGCAGCCCCCCGAGATGGTGGAAATTTATGCGAATGAATTTTTCAGCAGCGGCCCGCCAGGACCACCTTGGGACCTGGGCCACAAGAATTCTGGCGCGCATCCTTTTGGGTCCTAAGCAAAAAAAAAAAACGGAAGAAGAATGCCCCCGGGCCTCCACCACCCCCCGTCAGCCAAATTTACGGACCCATCAAATGGGCGCATCCAATTTTGCTGCAATTCCCGGATGCTTGGACCCTAAAACGCGCCCCAAAACAAATTAACGTAGCAACAAGAGATTGCCATTTTTGGAGGCGTTGAAGATTGGTTTCCGGGAGTGTCGGAGATCGGCAAGTTGTACTATACGATGATGTCAACGTTACTCCGGGAATTAGAAACAAGGAAAATGCTTAAAAATCACTCACTCTCTCTCACTCGCACTCTCTATCTCTCTCTGGCTTACACGGTATGTCTCTCTCTCTCTCACTCGCTCACTCACTCCCTCCCACACGCGCTCACTCTCTCTCACTCTCTCTCTCTCTCTCTCTCTCTCTCTCTACCTCCCCCTCTCTCTCGCTCTCACTCTCTCGCACCCGGTCGCTCTCCGTCGCAATCGCACACTCTATCACTCTCTCTCCCTCTCTCTCTCGCCCTCTCTCTCGCCCTCTCTCCCACCCCCTCCCTCTCTCTCTCTCTCTCTCTCTCTCTCTCTCACCTCCCACCTCTCTTCTGAACATAAAGGTTTAGAGGCTTAGACAAAAAAATTTCGTTATTTTAGCTTTTTCGACACCATTCCTTAAAACATCAAAAAGTTTAGAGTTCAGAATAACGTAATACAAAAAAATTATAGCGAAAAAAACAAAACAATTGGGAATAGCTAGTTCGGCATTTTCGGTATTCTTCCGGTATTTTGAAGGCGCGTTTCGATCAAGCCGCAATAATTCTACAAAAAAACGAAAGCCTTATAAAAACTACAGTATCCCTGCGGTAACTATGGCTACTAACTACTGTACCCACGGCCCCCAGTGACCTCATCAAAAAATGCGGCCGCCCCAAAAAATATGGCAGCAGTTTTGCGGGTGTTGAAGCGAACGGAGGGCCCGCAGCGAATGCGATTTGTTGGAGGCCGAATCTTGGACGATTTGAGATGAGGAGAAGAAGAAGAAGTCCGTAATGGCCAAAGTCCCTAGGGGGCCACGGGTCGACCCCACCGGATCTACCCCGCCCAGAGCTGCGGTGTTCCTTC
Organism: Mesorhabditis spiculigera; assembly: GCA_958295435.1. Classification (NCBI taxonomy): domain Eukaryota; kingdom Metazoa; phylum Nematoda; class Chromadorea; order Rhabditida; family Rhabditidae; genus Mesorhabditis; species Mesorhabditis spiculigera. The sequence continues at coordinate 7,886 of CATQJA010001565.1, forward strand.
TTTTTTTACAACAAGGAAGGGGAGATGAAGCGAAACATTGGAAAACGCTAAAGCTGCCTAATATAGAGGTTGTGTTATATATCTGGTAGGCCGTGGCAAGCGAAAAACAATAGTTTTTTCTGGTGCTTGTTCGTTACCGGGGGGGGGGTTTTTCTGTGGATCTAATTTTTTGTATAAAGGGTATCCCAAAAAAAAAGATCTTTTTCCGGGTCTCTATGTTCTATCAAAACGGCGGATAGGTTAAAAATAGCATTATGCCCCCGCCGATAACGAACCAGAACCCTTTTCTAAAAATGAATTTAGAGCAGGCTAGCAGAGACCATAAAGGAAAATTAAAAATATGATAGAATACGTCCAATTTCGCAGGTCATTCCAGACGAGATGGGCCCGCAGGGCCGCCGGTAATTAATGCAAAATTGTAAGGGGGGAAATGACCGGCATAATCGCCGAAAAACCGATTATAGTCCTGCCCACCCTCGCGTTTGGAAAATAGGAAAAGTATTGGACGTAGAAAAATTACGTTAAATACCTTCGTCTTAACGTCTTACCTCTAAATCAACCCAACATGCTATCTTTTCAAAAATATTGAGCCAAGGGCTCGGATTGCGGCTTGTAGTAGGGACGAGTGTATGTGGTGGCATGGTTTCTTTCAGTCTTCCTCTTCCTCCTCCTCGCTTCTTCTTTCCAGCCATCAACCTGATCCGATCGTGACACGCCGCCTCGAACACCGGCTGACATATCCGCCCGTCCAAAAGCCCCGGGGGGCTGAGATGTATCGGCGAAAAGTGGCAGCTACAGGTGGATTGGTAGTGTTTTAGTAAATTGTAACGTTTTGTAGGTGGCTTTCAAGTTACCAAGGTCGGAACCAAAAAATTTTTATTTAGATCCAATTTTCAAAAAATACATTACTGAGGTCCACGGGTCCACCCGAAATCCGGTCTGCATCTGCTCGCGAAATCGATCGGAATTCCAGTAGCGGACGCGACCGGATTCCACGTGGAAATCGAACGGATTGCGGGTGGATGCACGGTAAATCAGTTGGAAATCAACCGGATCCGCCCGGTTTCCACTCGATTTCCATTTGCCGCGCCGCGTCGTGTTTCCACTCGATTCCCTGTGCATCCAACCCGAAATCCAGGTGGAATACAACCGGATTTTGGGTGGACCCGAGGACCTGAGTGCGGGGTGTCCCAAAAAAAAGCACCCCCTCTAGCGGCGCGCAGTCGTGTCCGATCGTGAACGTTTAGGTGTCTATCGTAAGCTCTCGAAAAGGTGAGAAAACAAGAAGGGTTCATTTCCTTTATTGCCATTTATTTTTTATTGGCGAACCAGCGGGGGAGGAGCCGCTTCGCGACTCTCCCCCGCTGGACCCCGTCTAGGCCCATATGAATCGAGCGCCCTTCCACATAAAGTTACCCTGAAGAAAAAAAACGAAACTCATGCAAACCTCTTTGTATTGGCATGCGGCGCAAGCTTGAACTGCTAGTCTCGTTATTAGGTCTGCGGCGCATGTTTGATCGGCTAGGTCGCTACCTCATCCTGCGCCCAAGCTTGAGGGATTAGCTTCCCATTTTGGCCTGCGGCGCCAACTTGAGCGGTTTGCTTCGAGATAAAGCCTGCGGCGCAAGCTTGATCGGCTACCTCCTTCTTTAAGCCTGCGGCGCTAGCTTCTGCGGCTAGCTTCGTTCCAAAGCCTGCGGCGCCAGCTTGTGCGGCTAGCTTCGTTCTAAAGCCTGCGGCGCTAGCTTGTACGGCTAGCTTCGTTCTAAAGCCTGCGGCGCTAGCTTGTGCGGCCAGCTTCGTTCTAAAGACTGCGGCGCTAACTTATACAGCTAGCTTCGTTCCAAAGTCTGCGGCGCTAGCTTGTGCGGCCAGCTTCGTTCTAAAGCCTGCGGCGCTAGCTTGTGAGGTTAATTTCATACTTAAGCCTGCGGCGCAAGCTTGAGCCTCCTTAGCCTGCGGCGCAGTTTGAACGGCTAGCTCTGCTTTTGGGCCCGCGGAGCTAGCTTGCCCGGACTTCCTGCCGAAGCCTGCGGCGCTGGTATCAGAGGCCAGCTTCATTCTTTAGCCTGGGGCGCAGGTTTGAGCGACTAACTTCATAATAACGCTTCTCTACACCAACGCCCTTCGAAATCAACTTTCCGCTCAAAAAGCAAAACAATTACTATCCCCGGGAACCGAACCTCCGATGGTTAGATTAGCACGGCAAAGTGCTAACCACTACACCATTCAACGACTGAGGACACGCGCGAGATCCCCCTTATCAGCCTCAAGGGGTCTGCTCCGGGGAGGGGAAGGGAAGGCAGAAAGAGGCAAATCCAAAGAGACGACCACATTCGCGCGTGCAAGTGTCAAGAATGAGAAAATTTCTATTTTTTCACATTATGCAAATTACCCCCAAAAATGAATAAAACCGGCTTTAACTTTGTAAACTTGTATTTTATCGAAAATCTGAGAACGTCATCGGAAACAGAAGGGTCGATTCCCTCGGGTGACGGAGAATTGGGGCATTTTATGCACGGGAAGGCCCTCAAATCGGGCCTCGAAAGTGACATCCACACACACACACACACACAGTTACACGCCAAAATTATATAAGGTAGGATTTTACGTCCAAAAACCATGAAAACGGCAATTTGCGAGAGATCTGCATGCTAATTGCGAAATTCCTAACGAAATTCCTAATGAAATTCTGTTTTTTTCAGAAAAACGTTGAATATCGTTTTTAGATTCCGTTTTTAGATGTTTAGATGATATATAGTTTTAGATTATGATAGATAGTTTTAGATTAAATTAGATGCCGTTTTTAGGCGAAATTTAGGCGATGTTTGCCGTGCAGCATGAAAAAAAGACCAAATATCCATTTATTAGCGATAGCTACGTTGCCTTGCCGGTTCCTTTAAAAATCAGATACAAATGAATGGCGAGGAAAGCGAAGAAAAGAGAGAAAGAGGCCAGAGAATACAGTTTGTGGCCCCAGATCACACTCCATAAACGGCCAACAAATAGACAAACGACCGCGTTGAACTTGTCGAATTCGTCGTCAGTATAGTTGCACTCGCGCCATACTTCTGCAAGCAATCGTGGCGTGAATTTAAAGAAACCGTGAGCCCCGTCTTCCCCCCTGCGTGATCGATTACGACACCTTTAGGGCGGCCGAGCGGTGCAGTCGCGTTGCGTGTAGCTTTGCCGCCATAGATAAACCAGAATCTATTCCACAATTGGAAGGCGGCGCGCGCGCGTTGCTTGTCAAATCGTATGAAGGAACTTACGGTGACTGTAGAGGAACATGACGACGAAAGGGGGGCCGAAGAGAAACCAAAGGGTCAGCAATAGTGCACACGGCTCTCGATACTGAAAAGGAGGATATTTTTGGAACAAGAGCAATGGTCTCTGCTAGCCCCCCCCCCCCCCCCCCTCACTCTCCATTCCTCAGCGAAAATCGGTTATTCGGCCTTGCTAGATAGTCGATCTGTACATGCCTTTTGTTTCCATTCCTCTCGACGATTCGGCGGGATCGGGTTCTAAAAGCAATCCAAATATGGTTTTGTACATATTTCATTTAATTTTTGCTGCTTCGTACAATATCAAGGGAGGAAGCGAGAGCTAGAATGAGAGAGAGAACGTGTGAGAGAGGAGGAGCGAGCGCGTGTTTGTTTGCGAGAGAGATATACTCAGGTCCTCGGGTCCACCCGAAATCCGGTCGGCATCTGCTCGCGAAATCGATCGGAATTCCAGTAGCGGACACGACCGGATTCCACGTGGAAATCGACCGGATTGCGGGTCGATGCACGGTAAATAAGTTGGAAATCGACCGGATCCACCCGGTTTCCACACGATTTCCACTTGCCGCGTTGCGTGCGGCACGCGTTGCGTCGTGTTTCCACTTGATTTCCTGTGCGTCCACCCGAAATCCAGCCGATTTCCATGCGTTCCACCCAAAATCCAGGTGGAATACAACCGGATTTTGGGTGGACCCGAGGACCTGACTAGAGAGAGAGAGGGAGCGAGAGAGTGAGAGAGAAGGAGTAATAGACGATAAATACTTACATCATTACAGTCGAATAAATAGGAAACTAGGAGCATTGCCGATACGACAACAGCACAGCAAGCAGTCGTACGGAGCACTCGTTTCAACGATGGATCCACCCCTTTGTAGATCGACGTCATCGTCTGACTGATCCGTTTCAGCAGCATTCCTCAGGTTGAGGCAACAACTGAATGTTTTTGGAATAGGGGAGAGCATTCGAAGAAAGAGACAGGGGAACAGAAGATCTAAAAAATGCGCCAAAAGTTGGCTAGGGTCTCAAAATGCCCTAAGGGCACGTTGACCCTTGGACAGCAGCTGGCTAAAATGACTGTTGATTGACTGAGCCCCAAAATCATCAGTTTCATGAATTCTCTCCGGTGGCATCCCTTTTTGAAGTTCTTGTATAGTTTCTCTCTCTCTCTCCCTCTCTCTCTCTCTCTCTCTCTCTCTCTCTCTCTCTCTCTCCTTCTCTCGCTCTCTCGCACTCTCTGGCCCTCGCTCTTTCTTTCTCTCGCTCTCTCTCTCTCTTTCTCTCGCCTCACTCCCCTCTCTAAATCTGTCTCTCTTCCTCTCGCTCTCTCTCGCTCTCTCTCTCGCTATATCTCCCTCGACCATAGTTTCTCGAAAAACTACCGAATTTCAGCAAACGAAAAATGGATCAAATAAATGCGAAACCTTCCTCGCCCACCCTCGAATCGACCGATTCGGCGCTTAGTGATGAGCATAATGGTAAGAAAATGGTTCTGCGTCTCGCCCCTAGCCTGTTGGATATTTGGACATGTCTCTGCCCTGTTGGATATTTGCCAAAAGTCGATCAGGAGTCATCGACCTATGCCGTCGGTATCCCTTTAAACTGGCATCCAGTCTACAGACTACAAGCTATGATCAATGCTCCAGGCTACAAATTGTTACCCAAACCACCCGAGTTCGACCCCCGGCCGCCGATTTGAGTGCATATAGCTAACATGGAAAACAAACTACAGCCACAGACTAGAGACCACAGACTACGGACTACAAAAGAAGAACTGACAGCCAGATAACCCGGGTTTGATCCCGGGTACTGGGAAAACTTTTGGCTTTTGAGAAGCGGAAGTTTCTCGAGAAATTAGTCGATTTTTAGATGCCGTCGATGAAGCGGCGAGGCTGCAAAGACGACTGAGCGCCGAACAGGTTGGTGATGCTGCGCGTAACTGAGGGGAGGATAGGTGATCTCTGCTAGATCACCTTCCAAACGGCATCAGTTCCCAAAAATGTCCATCCTCCATTATTCAGGCGGAAACTCGGCGTCTCCGTCGACAAGTCGAAACCTTGGAAAAGGAAGACAAGACCCAATTTGTTGCGATTTTCACGGCAGGTACGGTGTTTGGGCACTTGATTCCGGGGAGGGGGGGAGGGAGATAATTTGAACTTTTCGACGATTTTTTCGACCAAATTTCTAACGATTTTTTTTAAGTATTCAGCTTAAAATTAACTTCAGGACTATAAAAACACTTTCCTAAATATTCTTATATTACCCATTCGGAGCTAAGCTTAAACTTCGTTTTTAAGTGAAGCTAAGCATAGGCTTAGGCTTGGCTTAGCTTTTGCAGAGGCTTCTAGTTTAAAAATGGCATTTGGAGCGTCTTGTATCAAAATCCGGACTGCCCCCTCCAAGTGCATTAGCACCATGAATTCTTTTAGACAAATGATGAACAGCCGCTGGGATTGGTCGAATCTTTGGCCCACTACGCCATCATTTTTGGCGCCCTTATCAAGTTCGCCGGGGCATTTGACGTTTGGTGGCCGGCGGAGACGGTATGTGTCTTTTTTTTCTGTATTTTCTAAGTTCTGTATCTAATGGAAATGCCTTAATTTGCACTCTAGTGTACGGTATCGTGTCCTCTCCGCACCTCTATTCTATTCCTCCATCTAGCCGTCTGGTCGTTAATCCTCATCGGTCAGTTTATACCTTTAAAGAGGCTGGGAAGGTTAGCAGGGATACGATACGGAATCCCTTTAAAGGGCTAGTTCAACTTTAGAGCTTGGGCTGGTACCTTGGGAAACTATGGACGTGGCCATACCGCGCCTGAACAGTCCCTCATTACGACAGCGATTAGATAGTGGGGAAATTAGAGAGGCGCAGACACAAAAACGCGGAGAGGGTTCGACTCCTGGCCGCGGAAATTCTTTTACTTTATTCGGTGAACTAGCCCTTTAAAAACTTC
>CATQJA010001566.1:0-10242 GCA_958295435.1 Mesorhabditis spiculigera
CCAGGACGCTAAAAATCGATGCGAAGCGACACTACGATACCCGCCGCCATGCGGAAGTAGGCCCATGACCCGAAAACTACAGTAAGACCTCAAAACTAGGCCCGAAGACCCAAGGCCCGCCGCGCGCCGGGATGCAAATGTGGCGAATGACCCGGGTTTGATGGGCTACTCCGAGGTGTCCGGCGGGAAAATGTTTATATTAGAGAACGAGTGATGGGTGGAGGAGCCGGAGAAGATGGATCATTTTCACTGTCTACCATGAGTACATTCGGATCAATCGCTTCTCGGCCCATAGGAGATAGTGGCCAACCCAGGGAGACCCAGATTTCGGCGGCTCAGCCCGGGAGGAGGAGGAGGAGCCGGGCAAATGTTTTGCATATGAGTCACAGTTAGGGATCAGCAGAAGCCGAGAGGGGTTAGGTTTGTTAGAGAGTGTCTGGAGTATCGACTATGTCTAGGTTCGAAGCGTTTCGAAAGCGAAAGGGCAAATTCGATGGAGATCGAGATAGACGTCAACTTCGTCATGTCTAGCAAAACCACGATGGCCTCGACTTCGACGAGCTTAGCTTCCGTTGATCGAAAATAGGCTTAGGTAGACTAAAACAAGCCAGAGGTATCGTAGCCAAATTTCAGATGAACTCGAGAAAAAGCTGCGTTAAAGCGTCGGAGAGGTTGAAAATCTGGCGCTCTATGTCCTTCTCTCTCTCGCTCTCTCTCTATCTCTCTCTCGCTCGCTCTCCCTCTCTCTCTCTCACCCCTTATCACTACGCTTACTAAGTAAATCTTGAACTTGTTAAACCGGGTTTCCAAGCTTTCTTTTTAAGCTTCCGCCTCTTTGGCTCTGCGCTAGGACTGAGACATCCTGATTCAGGTCCTTTCTTTCGTATACATGCATAGGGTCCGAAAGAGATGGAGCAAGAGCGGGAGATAGAGAGAGAGGGGGAGCGAGAGAGAGGGAAAGAGAGGGGGAGAGAGAGAGAGAGAGAGAGAGAGAGAGAGGGGAGAGAGCGATAGACAGACCCTTAAGAGCTTCTCTTCGAATAAGCCCAAAACTTCTACGATTCCACTTCTCTCGCTCCTCTCCAAAGCTGGTGCTCCCCAAATTGGCCCCTTTCCGGCGACTCTGGGTCTCCATCGTCGGCCCCTTTTCATACAGACCCGCTTCCGAGCCGGTTGTCAATCAAATTGCCCTTCCGGTTATCTACGGAATTTTAGGAGGTTTTCTTTCTCTAACTCCTCCACAATCTCGTGCTCGCTAATTGGCGCCTGCGCTTGACTCCCTTGCAAAACCAGGCTTTTGGTTCTTCTAACCTAGAAATGTCTAAAATCTTCTCTCTCTCTCTCTCTCTCTCTCTCTCTCTCTCTTTCCATCTAATTCCCTTTTTTCAGATTTTTTGTCGATCCCCACATTCCACCACCCAACCTCACCCCTAAATAATTCAAAATTGGCACACAGCCATTAAAGGGACAGTCAAGGCTCGCGGGGCCCTAGAACGATCATAGCCCCAGGGGGTTAATGACCCCGAAAGGTCAATCGGTTAGGTTAGACCATCCTGGGGGATCGGTGTCACTTTAAAGGGACCCTACCAGATGGCCGCAGCCATCTGACGGAATCTGGCACTGTTTGGGGTCCCAATGAGACCTTTAAGGGCCACAATTAGCCGCGCCCCGATCGCTTTTTGAGTGCTACGCGCTCCATGTGTTGCCATCTACCCCCTAGAGGTCATCAGCCAGATGATTTTCGACAGTCGGAGCGCAGGAATTGCCGCCAGATGATGACAATTAGAGCGCGAGGATCGTGACCAGGGGAGACAGCCAGACGTGCGATTTGAATTATTGAGCATGGGTTTTGCGGGAAAGCGGGAGAGAGAGAGAGAGAGAGACAGAGAGAGCGAGAGAGCGAGAGAGAGAGAGCGAGAGTGAGAGAGAGAGTGAAAGCGAGAGAAAGAGAGGGAGAGTGAAAGCGAGAGAAAGACAGGGAGAGAGAAAGAGAGAGAGAGAGAGAGAGTGAGAGAGAGAGAGACAGAAAGAGAGAGAAAGAGATGACTAGGCAGACTTTTCCTAAACGATCTTTGCTAGTTGTTGGCCTAAGAAAGTTTTGAGGAAGTTTATGCGCAGAAAAGGCGAGAGAGAGAGCGAGGGAGAGAGAAAGAGAGGTAAAGAGAGCGAGTGTGGGAGTTTGAGAATGAGATAGACTCCTATAGAGAAAGGGACGAATTCATGCTTCCACTCCCCCAGATGTTCCGGATACGTTAAACCGAAACCAACGTAACAAGACGTTTTTCGACCAAGGTGATTTTTAGAACTTTCTTGCCACCATTAAAATATCTTAAATTATCTCCTCCTACACATACCTGATGATCAACATCATCACTCTCGCCATCGGCATGATGATGGCCACGCATTCGAGCACCAGCCCCATCAATCACCCGCTCCTTATCGGCCATCACAGCGGCCACGGTCAGCAGGCAGAGCGTTAGAAGTAGTTTGAGCATTGTTTCTGAAAATTGAGATGAATGGAGTTATATTTAGGCAAATAAGAAGAACATTTGAAAACCCGAAGACAAGTTGCCTTGACTTTGGGATTTAAGCTAACAAAAGTATCGTGCAAACACGGATTTTAGCGGAATTCTGGGATAAAAATGTGGTTTCTTTCAAGAAAAAGACTAACGGACAAGCAGGAGGCCTTTAGAGCCATTTTTAGGCCTGAATTTCAAAATGGGATCTCGAATCGAGCAAGGATTATGAATTTAGTATCATTTTTTGACATTTTTTACTTTAAATTAAACGTTCTGGCGGGTGCTACAGGTTTCAAACAGATTTTAACAGCACCTAAACGATCTTCGAAAAACGCGGAGTTAAATAACGCAAGAAAAAATGTGGGCCTTGAAAATTCTAACGTTTTTCAACAATTTTCCTGCATATTTTGGTAAGGAAATAAAGCCAAACCTGACGATTATAACCTCTGAATTAATTAAAATGTCAAGTACAAAATGCTAGCGTTAGGTTGCTGGCCTTGCTGCCAATCGATACGGAAACGCCAACGGCCCTCTTTGCTTGGCCGGCCGTTACGCACACTAGTCCCTTCTCTGGACAGCCGCTTTTCGCGGCGTAACTGGTTGCCCACGGGTTCAAATTTTGCACAAAAAGTTGGTATTAACCGGAATAGCTACGAAAGTAGCTTAAAACTTTGAAAAAGTCGATATTAATTTCCATGGTGGTCAAAAGCCCTCAATTTCTGGCAAATTGCCAGCGGGCGCTGCGGGACAAGATCCCTCACTCTTTCGATTTTTGCGCGAAGTTGTTTTTGCCCGGTTTCTTTGTGAAAACACTATAATTCGCACATTCTGAGCCCATTCTTTAAATCCTCACTCAATTTTAAATAGTTTTGGTGTTTTAATCATCAAATTGGGCCCAGAAACAGCCGAGAACGCGATTTCGAGGTGACAACAGGCCATTTCAAATTTGCGAGCTTCCCGCGACCCTGTGTGCAGAGGCCTCCGACGTACAGGGCTCCGATTTTCGGGTCGTCACTCAATTTTTGGCATTTAGTAGCCCCTTTAATTAAAAAGCAGTTAGGTTAGGTATTGTTTCCCGGAAGTGTCTAAAGTTGCTATGCTGATCCTATAAAGTAAGCTAAAACTTCTAAAAGAGCTATGTTCTGGAAAAAAAAATAAAAAATGCAGGCCGGGCTCGGGAAATCGATCAAATATAGCTTCTGGCTCGCAAGGTCCTCCATTTCTCGAGCCCCGGCGGCGAGACAAAATATTTATACAAACGGAATGGATGCCGGGGCAGGGTGGAATTTTTATGGAAAATGGAACTGAGAGCGGATCGATACAAATAATATGAATCTGAACGGTTGTGACAAGCGAGCGCTAGCTCGGTGGAATTTTGGCTGGACAAATACGGAAAAAAAAACGAAAAAGCGCTTTATAATTTGGTTTTCCAGCTCTTTCCGTTCAATTGTTTATATATTTAAGAAATCGCATTTAAAGCCAACTGATTAGGCGCCAAAAATAATAAAAATACAAAATAACGCATCAAGGAGAGAAAATTTCAGGCCAATGTTCAAATTCTTTTTCTTTTAAATGCGTTGGAAAACTTAAGACCATTTCAGAACGTCCCTAACTCTCCGGGTAACGTAACTCCCGAAGCTATCATAAAATTCAAATTAGCCCGAACAAAAGGGATTAGCGGGTTGCTTTGCAAAAGTTGATGCCCCGGCGTGAGAGGCTAGACAGGTGACAAGCGAAATCGGATCCGCCGCCCTGGTTTTTCGGCTTTTCTTTTGTTCGCTGGGGGGGTCACAGTTGGGTCAGTCGAGTTGTAATCCTCAACACGCAAAGCCTTTGCAAAAGGTTTGAAAAAGTGATGACGTCGTGAAGCTATAGGTAAGCTTTGGAGACTGATGATTGGCTCACTAATGAACGACAAATTTCCTAAGCTAAGCCTAAGCAAAGCCTAAGCGAAGCCTAAGTCGACGCCGAAGCTAAGCCTAAACTTAAGCCTAATCCTAAGCAAAGCCTAAACGAAGCCTAAGCTAAGCTAGGCCTAGGCTAAGCAAAGCCTAAGCTAAGCAAAGCCCAAGCCGAAGCCTAAGCTAAACATAAGCTAAGCCTAAGCTAAACCAAGCCCAAGCCTCACTAAAACATTCTGCGTGTTTTCAGCGTAAAACCAAGCAACCTAACAAATGCCCGAAATCCGCAAAAAATCCCGGCAGACAGGCGTCAGATCCGAGGAATAAATAGAGCGACAAGAGGCGTCTATCTCACCTCCGTGGGAAGATTCGTGATGATGGGTGCAACACGAAACAGCCAAAAAAATTTCCGGGTTACACCGTTTTTTTGGAATGGGTCGGAGCGTAAGAGTCAAGGAAAAGGGCAAGAACATGCCGGCGGTTTGGCTATCGGGATTTTCTCTGCCGGGATCTAGTTTGTCGGTTCTTGGCTGGTCTGTCAGTTTGTCTGTCGGCGTTTTAGATTGTCGGGATTCTGGGTGTAATTCATAACGCTGTGCGTCTTCAAAATCTCTTGAAGGGAAAAGTTCAGATTCATAGATCTATTTCCACTCCATATTCTGACAGAAAGGCTTCGAAAACGCATGCTTAGATTTTTTAGCGGTGCTGTAATGCTGTAATTACGTAAATATGCTGTAATTCACAAAATATTGCTGCATAAACTTTGTAAAACTCTTTAGTGTTCAACGCTCCTCTGAAATCCGCATTTTAGAGTTTTTAGAGTTCTTGTGAGCTGAGATTGATCTTCATGTATTTTTTTGTGTTTTTCTGGGAAATGGGAATATTTTTAGCACATTTTATTCCTGCACGAATTATATAAAAAAGAGAACTATCTCTCTACTGTAGCCAAAAAGCATGCATTCAGCGAATATAAACAATAATAATACTTTTAATAAGTGAAAACAGGGTGGAAATTGGTGTAAACTCATCGAATTTTAGGGCCCAAGAGTTATCGAACAATTGACGACTCGAGACTATCACATTAAACGGGGGCACGGAGGAATACTGTACTTAGTATCGTATCGTAACAAAAAATTATAATCATAAAAATTAGACAATTAAAATGGAATTAATACTGAAAAATGGCACATATCCAGAAGCTCCTAGTTCTAGGGCTCCGAAGGCCACCAAAGTACGTAAAAAAGTGGAGAATTAGGGGTGATTTAGCCCTAGGGATTTTCCGGGTTTTCCGGAAGGCTCCGGTTTTCCGGAAATGAACACGTGACAAGCCAGGGACAAGAGAGGTGACTTGAAATAACAGCGATATCAGCGACACTGGGGTTTTTTGGGTAGGTTAGCAGGGATTTTTGGGGAATTTTTCGATTTTCTCGGATTCTTTTAGTTGCGTAAAATTGGCTTTAAATGGGTTACGGTAATTTTTTGGAGAATTGAGCTTCTCCTGGGCAAAATTTTGATTTTGAAAGCCAAAAAAAGTAGCCGGGAGCATGTCTGAAGTTGCGAAAATAATTTGGAAAATGGCAATCAACCTTTTCTCTCTTTCTCTCTCGCTCTCTCTCTTCCTCTCTCGCTCTCCGCTCTCTTTCTCTCTAGCTTTCTCTCACTATTGCTTGCTTTCGTTCGTTTTCTTAAAATTTAAATATTCGTAAAATTCGCTCCAAGACCCACCAACCAAAACTTCGAAAAATCCTCGAAATTCCCAAAAATCCCATTACTTCCCGACCCCTTTAAAACTTATAGGTTGCTGATGAGGTTGATATATCTCCTTGGTTGCGGGGGGCTTGGGGGGCAGATGGTGGTGAACTCCTCGAATTGGGTGGTGTCGTTGCAATGGGTGAATTCTTGGCTCATGTCGACGTCCTCATGGCGCACCAATGGCGCCCTGGGGGGAGGTGGGCACATTTGAGCACCAAGGGACATTCTGCGGAGGTTGACGTAGGTGTGCGTGACGTCACCGTCCGAGCCACCGTAACGTACAACGCGGTCTTCGTCGCTCCATCTGAAAATTTTGGGTAAAATTCGTTAAGGGGCGAGAGAGAGAGAGAGAGAGGGGGGAGAGGAAGAGAGCGAGAAAGAGCGATGGAAGGAGAGGGAGATAGAGCGAGAGAGAGAGCGCGAGAGAGACAAGGACAAAAAATTTGTAAGCATTCTCACCTGTTGGCATGAAGCTCGTGCTCCTCTTCGGTGTTGACAGGAGAAGGACTGTACGCCGAGTCCGTCTGCGTGACCGGGGTCGAAGCGCGTATATGGTAGCTTTCGCGCCTGAAAGTAAGCAATTATAACTGATTTTTAGTAAGCTTTTAGGAGGTATTTCCACAAAAATCTTTGCTGGCTTGCCCCCTATTAGATTCCAGAACCAAATTTCCTCAAGAATATCTGCTAGCACCCTTTAGAGACTGTCAAGACATTTTTCCACAAGGATTGCTGTTAAAATGCTCCTTAGGATGTTAAATTTCCCAAAGGATCTCCGCAAGCTTTCCTCATGACTGCCCTATTTTTGAATTTTGACAATCCTCTTTGCTAGTATGCCTTTCAAGCGACGCAGCAAAATATTTTCCTCAAGCTGCTCTGCCAGCTTGCCACTTCTAACATATCCAGAACTCACTTTTGCGCGTTCCGCTTTCTCCTCTTCGCCAGATCATCAACATACTCGGCATTTCTCGGCAGGCACTCTGGCGGATCAACCGGGCCATAGTTCAAGCATTCCGAGCTGCTGTGGCTCGTGCTCGGCGCCCTCTGCCTCCTCTCGGCCCGTCGGTTTTGTGTCTTTCTTCTCCTATCAATCGTGGTCGTCTCCTTTAGATAGTTCGTCTCCAGGTGCTTCTGCAGGTTCTGGGCGATGGCGTCGGTGCTGAAAAAATGTGCATGAAATTGATGTTTTTATTTTTTTGGGATTTACAGCTACCCTAATAACTTCTAAGGCTTCAATTGCCCTTTAAAAGTGTTTTCCAGTTGAATTTCGTGTTCTCAAACTATGGTAATTTTGGATCTTAGAGCTTTGTTAATCCTTTAAAGTGAATTTTATTTTGTTTTTCTGAACATTCCTGGGTTTTTTTTGACAAATCCATAGTGTTTAGACCTTCAACGGGCCTTTAGAATGTCGTTCCAGCCATTTTACGGGTATGTAAATTTTTAAATGCCAGTTTTCTATCCGGTTTTTACCCCCAGCTGAGTCGAGGAGCTCGTAAAACCCGTAAATAGGCGTTGAATGGAATGGCCTGTAGGGAACACTAGGGAAATCGCAAAAGTGCAGGTGTCCCATTCAGCCAGGTAGTGGGCAAAGTTTTCTTTTTCGCGGGACTAGTACCCGGAAAACTGGCCGCAAAAACGACAAAACGAGGAGCTGAAGTTCAAGCCGGTTTTGGGCTGTTAAATGCACTAGGAAGCGTCGAAATCGACGTCTATCATAAGCTAGGTCTCGCCAGCTACACCACACTCCAAATAACGCGCTGATTTGATAATGTAACGCTTAGGAAATTTGAAAACGCAGTTGTCGAGAGTTAGGGCAATAAATAGACAAATTTTTGCACTTATGGCCTCTTTTAGATGGTTTCTAAGGTCATTCTCAACCTCAGAGCCTCATCCTCCCCTCGAGACCATAAAAGGACCAATGTTGAGTAATTTTAATTGGACCCTGTCCTCCAGATTGAGCTCTGCAGCTCACACTCTCCCATCCCATGGTCCCCCCACCTTGAATATCCCCAAAAACCTTACGGTGTTGCGCCACAGTCCCCACTGGACGGCCCGTCAACCCTCAACCACTAATTGATACCCCCGGATGCGGTCGGGTCACGCATTCTCCCCTTTCTCGTCTCCATTTTTGGGTAGTATGCCATGGGATTAGAGAGTATAAGATGATAAGATTGAGTTTTGAGGGCAGTGTCACGAGAGAGAGAGAGAAAGAGAGAGAGAGATAGAGTGAGAGAGTGAGAGAGAGCGAGAGAGATAGAGATATGAATTTCCTAAAATACAAATTTGGTAAGAATCATTTTTTTAAAACTACAAAGCTCAAATAAAGCATAGAAAATATTTTTTAAGGCAAAGGCAAAGCGAGCCTGCAAATTTTGCGACAAGCTGCTTTGCTTCTTGACGGATTTTCATCATTTTTCATAATTTAATTTCATCATTTTGCATAAAAAAGGAATTTTTGATACGCTCGATGTAAAATGTAGTTATAAAAGATTTACTTCGAAATTTTTGTAAGCGCTTTCAGTAAACATGGTTAAAATTAAGCGAAAAACTATAGCGACCATTTTTTTTTTGCTCAAATTCCACGAAATTAGGCAAATCTAGGCAATTTTTCGACCCCTAATTTGCATATCCTACAACCTGTACAAGAAGTCTCTGAGACAAACCAAGAGACAGGCGTTGAAGTGCAAATTTTGCCGCTGGTCATGGCACCAATTCACAATTTCTACTGCTCTTGCCCTTGCCGTAATTTTTCTATGGGCGCAAAGCGTAGTCACTTGCCTTCCAGAGTCACTAGAATAGGTGAGAACCCCCCTAGTACAAGTGTAGATCCTCTTAGCCCTCCACAAAAGCCGCTAATTGGCATGAATCGGCGGGCCGCGGACCCCTGCATTGCCTGGGGGGCATATCTTGGCAAATAACTGAAGGGCCAAAACGTGCCCCCAGGCAATTTAGGGTTACCGTGTCCCGGCGGTTCCGGACAATAGCTTCTAAGGGGTTTCTGGGAACGACACACGGATTATTGGCGTGACGAGCGGATAGATATTTTGAGCGCTGATTTGGGCGCTGATTTGCATATTGAGATCTGATGAATTGAAAGCACCTACCGCAGGATGCCGCGGGATGCAAAAACCTAGAAAATCGATGTAAAATAGCCTTCAACGGACCTTTAAAAAATTTTAGAGCAAAAAATTGTAAAAATTTAAAAATGATGGAACATGTGGAAAATTTCAGCTATTGTTGTCTTCACGATACCTTTAATAAGCGGAAAAAAGCTAAAATTCGCCGTTTCAACCAAATCCATGGCTTTCTAGCCTTCAAGGGCCCTTTAAAATGACAGATAGATAAGTTTGATGCACGATGAACGATAGTAAATGAATAATAAATTGTGAAAGGCATAGAAATGTTCATTTTCGACGCCTCATCGCTTACATTCAGTTTTAAAGGGCCGTTGAAGGCGGTTCGCTTATCGATTCAAAATTTTAGGAAGCTTTTAGGTATCGAAATTTCGTCACTAGATCCCTAATCTGCGATTTGAGCTCTAGTTGGTCCTACAAGTACTGCTCCTCGGCGCCAGCTAGGCCTAGACAGTAACCCGATCTGGGTGACCGCCCTGTTTCTTGCCTCGTGCTCAAGTCGCGATAAACTGTCTACAGCTGAACACACCGCCGGTTGGAGCATCTGGGAATGTCTAGATGAGCACGAGACGGCGCGAGGGGATTCCCCGATCAGAGCACAACTCGGCCCAGACAGGCGAATAGGTCAAGCGAAACATGTGGTTTTGATTAGGGGCTGTCTGGTTTAAAAAAACGCTTGGAAATTTAGACATGTGTAGGCACTAATTTACCATCTAGCTTGGAACGCAAGCCAACTATCATTTTTGCGTGTTTTTTAAAATTTTCTGGGATTTTTGAGAGCCACCTACAGCAGAGCACGAACTATCTGAAGGTATATTTTAAGGAATTTTGGTTTATCGATTTTAAAAACAGATTTGATAATTTTTGTGCGCATTTAATCTGTACAGGGTGGCGATTAAGTATTTGCGCTAGGAAAGGCAGCGTAAAAAATGACCGAAG
>CATQJA010001568.1:0-14539 GCA_958295435.1 Mesorhabditis spiculigera
AAAGGGACCGGAAAGGATGATTGTTGTTCAGGGATTTTGCCCGGAACCTCACTGGTGGCGCAGAACCGTGCAAGTCCAAAAGTCATCGAAATATGATTTCGCATGAATAGGCTGGAAGGGAAAAACATACGCTCCTTTAAGGTATTTTGAGCGCAAACACGTTATGCCAAATACACCGTTAAAAACCCATACTAAATACATTACTTTCTCCCTGATTTTCGCCCTTTATCTCCTAGCCCGGCTTCCTCGTGCTCGCTCTGTGACGCTCTCGCGGCTCAAGTCTAGGAAAGCACCGGGATACGATCATTACTTCTAAAACCATTACTTCTAAAATCATTACTTCTAAAATCATTACTTTAAAGTCATCATTACTTCTAAAAACGTTACTTCTAAAATTTGGTACGCCGGATTACCAGTTTTTCGGCATATTTATGCCCAAAAATACGCTTAGAATTTTAGAAGTAACGACTTTTAGAAGTAATGATTTTAGAAGTAATGACTTTTAGAAGTAATGACTTTTAGAAGTAATGATTTTGGAAGTAATGACTTTTAGAAGTAATGACTTTTAGAAGTAATGATTTTAGAAGTAATGATTTTAGAAGTAATGATGGGTAGCCGAAACCCCCCCCCCCCAGCCGACTTTTCAACTGTCCTACCTTCCTTATTTTTATGTTTCGCTAGTTTTTTCGACTGAACTGCAACGTAGTCTTACTAATTAGCCTACGGCGAACATTTTGGTATACTTTAGAGCTCGCTAGCTCAAAGGGGGGCGAAATACAAAAGTTTGTGCCGGCTGGGGGGTTTCTAGACTCTTACCCCTCTCGCTCAAGCTCCGAATCACTCTCATTTGGTTTAGCCTTTGTCTCTTTGATCCTCTCTCACTCCCTCGCTGTCTCTCTCTCCCTCTCTCTCCCTCCCTCTCTCTCGCCCTCTTTTTCTCTCTTCTCTCTCCCTCCCCCCTCACCCGGTCTCTCACTCTCTCTTCCTCTCAAATGTTGATTATCCTGCAGATTGGAGGCAACTACTCTTGTTGGTCCGCGTCGGGGTACAAACGGCGTCCCAAAAACGTAGATTTTGCATCGATGAAAACTGATCGGCACCTGTATAAACACTACGGATCAGATGACGCCGCCCGGCACAGGATCGCTCCGGAATTCAGACAAATTTGTGCAAAATTTTGAGCGATCGTCGGCTATTTTGAGATAGAGAGAAAGTCGCTGGACAATAGAAAGTTAAGGATATACCACTTCACTACAAGGTCCTACGGTAGCTTCCTCATTTCTTTTCACTCCGTAATTGCACCTTCCCAAGCCGATAATTGCAAGCTTAGCCGGGCAGCTCTCACAAGCTCTTGGTACCAAAAATTGTTTGTTGAGCGCCCCAAAAAATAGTTACTTGATCTTGTCGCGCTTTCTCGGTTCAGGGCACATTTTCCGAGAAACGCCACCCTTCGTGATCCGCTCCAGACGCCCGGAGAATGGGCCTTATTAATTGAGCCATTCTGTGTGCACATATCGCACATAAGCCGCCGAAAAATACGGAGGTAACATGGGGCTACGGAGTACCAGAGATTCAGGCGTGTACCCGGGGACCAAAAGGCGCCGGGGCATGTGGAGAAGATATTTTTCCGGGACCGATTCGAAATTGGAAATTGGAGGAAAGATATCTGATAAATGTCAAGCTTAGCTTACGCTTAAGACTACGCTTAGCCTTGTGCCTCCAAGCCTGTGCCCACGCCTACACGTAAGCCAAGTTTGAGCTAAGTCTAATCTCATGCGGAAGCTTACTTCCGCCTAAGCGTGACCTTAGCCCAAGCCTCAGTCTAAAACTAAGTCCAAACCTAGGCAGCTTAGGTATAAGCTTAAGCCTAAGCTCAAGCCTAAGCCTAAGGCGAAGCCTAAGTTAAGCACGCACCAGAATCAACTGCCTGCAACCCTAGTAGCTGGCTGCTGTGTGCAAAATCGGCGTATTGGCTTTGCGCGTAGTTGCTATTAAAGCCAAGGAAAGAATCACATTTGCCAGCTTCTGAAAACCAAAAAAATCTAAATTCTTTGAAAATTATTCGGCTTCTTGTACGAGTATTTCAGAATTTAGGCCTTTCCGGCCCGTTTTTCATCTAACGGTATCATATAGGCGAGGAAATTGTCAACCAACGCAAATTTGAATGGGATATTTTCCGAGGGATGCACATCTATAGATTCTCTACCGTACGCCATCAGAGTTTCGACGCTAAAATTTTGGTCGCACCGTGTTTTGGTCCAGACAGCCCGGGCGGCGGCACGCGGCCCGGGCAATCCGTTTATCAACCGGTGTATGCGAGGAGGGCCGGGAATGCGATAAAAATTTTATTCGTGGGGCCACGTCAGGGGGCCGGGCAGTTCTCATAGCTTATCACTCGACCCCACCGGGCGGCTAGCGGCTCGTCCTTTGGAGGTACCAGCGGAAGGGTACTTGGGGTGTCTGGGGGAAGGGATGGGCAAAGGTTTGACGAAAACTGGGGGGTTGGGCGAATGTGGGGGGACGTTGGGAAAATTGTTGGGCTTGAGCTAGGGCTTGAGCTTGAGCCTGAGCCTGAGCCTGGGCTTGGGCTTGCGCTTGCTGAGCTTGAGCCTGAACTTGAGCTTGAGGTGATGTCGTACGAGTATCTTTCGCGGGAAGCTGAAGCTGGCAGAACGTTGCTGTAGGAATAGCTGGCGATTCTGAAATGTGACAAATTAGGATAAACATGAGATCACTCTCTCATTCTCTCTCACCGTCTCTCTCTCCCTCCCTCTGTCCTTGGTCTGACTCTCTCTCGCTCTCTCTTTCTCTCTCTCTCTCTCTCTCTCTCTCACTCTCTATTTTCTCTCTCTCTCTCTCTCTCTCTCTCTCTCTCTCTCTCTGTTCCTTTCTCTCTAGCTCTCCCTCTCTCGCCCTCTCATTATCTGTTTTTCTCTCTCTGTCACTCTCTTTCTCTCTTTCTCTCTCTTTCTCTCTCTATCTCTCTCGCTCTCTCAGAGGTCATGTCATAACCCAAAATATTAAGTATCACGCCTTCAGACAAAACTGAACCCTTCAATTACAGCTCTGATCTCTTGGTGGACCACGTAAAACCGAAAGCCGCACTTGCCCGCACCACCCAAATTGGCACCTGCCTCCTTTTTCCGCGTATGTACCCTGTACTTGGTGCGGATTTGCGGGTCCCTCTTGTGGGAATCTCTGGCATAATGTACTCATTGAAGGACTCGGTCGTCACAAAGCGCAGGTGAGTAATGCTTGAACTTACGGGTGCGGCGGGACTTTGATTCGGCGATGGTTGGAGGAAAAATTGGGCGCCTGGCCCGGGGGGTGGTTGCTAAATTTAAGAAATCCTAAAAAAATTAAATAGAGAGAGAATAATAGACAAGCGGCGAGATAGAGAGAGAGAGAGAGAGAGAGCGAGAGAGAGCGAGAGAGAGCGAGAGAGAGAGAACGAGAGAGAAAGGGAGAGGTAGAGAGAGCGGGAGAGAGAGAGGGGGAGAGAGAGAGAGAGAGAGAGAGAGAGAGAGAGAGAGAGAGAGAGAGAGAGAGGGAGGGAGCGGGAGAGAGAGGTATAGAGGAGAGGGAAAGAGATAGAGAGAGAGCGAGGGAGGGAGTGAGAGAGGCGAGATCGACATTCAGGGAAAGTTACGCAAATTAAAGCTTACCATAAATTGTGGCCCATTCACAGTAGTAGATGCCGCTGGGAAATCAACGTTAGGTGCAACACCAGGGGCCTAAGTTACTTCAATTTATTTAGGAAGCTCATTAGTGGAAATTTTCCTGAAAAATTCAACGCACCAAAACACGTGCTCCTCCTACGATCGGACCTCGTGGTAGGACAGTCCCGGGTGGAAGCGCCGGAAAGGCAACTGGGACCGGGCCGGGCGGTGGTGGGGGAAGGGGACCTGTAGGTGGCTAAAAAACAGTTCATTCAGTTCAGTGATAAGCTAACTATAACTTTCCTGTGAAAGCCCCGCCTTCTATCAAAGAAGTGGCACTTCTATGACCTACCGTATTCAGAATCGGCACTGAATACGTCGGAGCAAGTAGTGGTGGTGGTAGAGGCGAGGGTGGTGGCTAAAAACGACGAATCAAGCTGAATATCGTGGTTATCATATGTATAGGATTGGCAGCAACGTAATGCCGGAACTACTGCGTACTACTACGCATTAAAACAGCTTTTCAATTGAAAAACAATCGAAAAACCGACCGGCGGAACAGCAACGGGCACGAGCGGAACTGGCGGCGGGGGTGAAGCCTGGAAAATGAACGTGGGGGTTTTCTCAAATGGCAAAAGTACCGCCAGGTAACGTCTGATATCGCATTACCAAACAACTTTGCTCTAGAAAATTACCAAATATGGAGCGCCTTTGACCACAGGCAACGGTGGGCATTTACAGTATCCAAGGTCCAAGCCCGGCATTCCACTCGGACCTCGGTTTCCAGGCTGACCGTGTTGGCCCTAAAATCGTAAATAATTTGAGTAAATCACCAGGGTTGAAAAACCGCTTCGCGGCTTTTCAACCCTGGCCCCGTCTAGGACCGATGAACGTCTTCAATTTGCATGCTTCTTCCCCGAAATCTATCAGGAAAAAAGTGAAAAACGGCTCCTCTGTCGCTTTATATAGGCTATCCCACTTCCGGCTTATGCTAATTGATCCCTAACGAAGAGGGTGGGCGAGAATTTTACAAAAATTTGTTTTTAATAGCGAAAATAGCAATTTTTCAAAGATTTTATTTGCGTGCAGTCGATTCCGGACCCTTCTTTACCTAATGACGTTTCTGCCCAATCGAAAAAATTCTTCCCTGAGGCTGTAGGTGCGGAACATCCTCACGGAAGTTGCATGCAAATGCACACACACATACAGACACTATTTTTTTATATATAGTAGGATGTTGGGCTTTTGAAGGAACTTGTAAAATAAGTAATGAATTTGAAAGCTTGGTTTTCGTAAGGCAAAATTGTCTTTGAATTGTCGAATTTCTGGAAACTCACGGGCATTCCACCCTTCCCAGGCTGCCCACCCGGCCCGACGAGGCCGGACATCCCTGGCGGTCCCGGGAAACCGGGATTCCCTGCTTTTCCACGATGCCCCTTCTTTCCCATAGGTCCCGGGGTCCCGCATGGATTTGCAGCGTGAGTGGCGTGGGTTCCTGTATACAGTAACAGTGCAAACCACAAAAATACGGTACCTGGCTGTCCGGGCTGGCCATCTCCGCCATTATTTCCAGGGGTACCAGGATCGCCAGGTTCTCCTGGATTTCCGGGCTCCCCAGGTTGTCCTTCTTGCCCAGGAGCCCCAGGTGTACCATTTTCACCAGTTGCTCCTTGACCGCCTGGAGGACCCTGGAACAAAGGTCTTGCTCTCCTCGGTGTACCAAAATAGCATTTTGTCTAAATTACCCTAAAACCTCGTGTATAGTTCCTCCCCGTGTATGGTTCCGGGTAAAAATACAAACCGTCCGTAATTCCGTATGACCGTAAATTGTTGTGTTTAGTTTTTTTTGCATTTTTGCATACAACTTGGTTCGCGGGTGGGCTTTAAGCAATTTGGTTTGAATTATTGGTCCCATTTTGATTATTACTGACATTTTAAGTGGTTTAATGAACGAATTAATGGTGGAGATCTTGAGAACCATCTCCTTGGCCTTACATAGTTTTTTGCGGCAAGTTGTCTCCTACGCACATTATTTGGTGTCATTTGTATTGGTACCTAACCAAATTGTGCCGGAACTATACACGAGGTTTTAGGGTACATCTTGTCGAAATATCATTTGCCAGCACTTCAGCGCGCTGAAATGTCAACTTCCTAAATGTCGGAGATGAATGATCGACACAAAAAGGCAAATAGAATAGATAATTTTATGAAGAAACCAGGGTTGAAAAACCGCTTCGCGGCTTTTCAACCCTGGCCCCGTCCAGGACCTGTGAAAGTCCTTAATTTGCATGTTTCTTCCTGAATTCCAGCAAGAAAAAAAAGTGAAACACGGCTCCTCTGTCCCTTTATATAAGCTCTTCCTACTTCCGGCGTATGCTAATTTCCCCTATCAAACAGGGTTTTACAAAAACCTATTTTTAATAGCGAAAACCGCAATTTTTCAAAATTTTGATGTGTGTGCAGTCGATTCCGGACCATTCTAAACCTATTGTCGTTTCTTCCCTATCCAAAAAACCCTACCCCGGAGCTGTAGGAGCGGAACATCCTAACGGAAATGCATGCAAATATACACACACACAAACACTATTTTTTTATATATAGTAGGATTTAGACAATAATCTATACCTGTAATCCAGGCAGCCCCATCGGACAGGTCATACACCCAGATTTTGCGATAGCGTATCCCCATGAAATGACTGAACGACCATCGAGGCCAGGCTGGCCTGGAGAGCCTAGAATTTAGCTGCTTCAGCACTCTAAAGAAAATTCGACCTGAATGTCCTGCTTCACCAGGCTCTCCTGGGTATCCAATAGGCCCGCTTGGGCCGGCAGGGCAAGCTTGTTTTGGTTTCATATAGGCCTGTTGCTTCCCGAAATCTAGACAGAGGCTTTGATAAGTTTTCAAAATTTTGAAAACAAATTTCGAGTTAACCAAAGCAGGTTTTTATTTTTGCCGATTGTCTAAGCGATACCTTTCAATTTCCTGGGCTTTGGAATCTCGTCAATCTCATCAGAATCCAAGCTCTCAGTTGGGAAACCTAGCTTTATTTTCGCTAGGCCCCAGGGGTTGGCTGGATGTTCGGCCCCCACCTCCTATGTAGGAGGAAAAAGCAAGACGGTATGTGCCAAGCTAACGAGCGAGGCACCACCATTCGGGGAAGGTTCTTTCGGCGAAGTTGGAGACAAAATCTGGCTTTGTAGCCGGCGATGAAGAGGAGATCGGCAGTTCGAGTTTTGAAATTCGAATGTCTTCGGATTGGGCTTTTCCTCGAGCGCGTCCTGATGTTTTGGACGGCTTTTCGTGACACTTCTGCGCTGTTCAACCCGCTTTGCCAGAGGTATTGCGTCCTTCTGCTCATTTCGCGCAAATGAAGACTTTTTCACTTCATTTTTGCGAATACTTGAGCAGGGTGTCGCGGATTTCGGCACTGCGGCGCTCAACCAAAAATTTTTGGGAGCTAGAACGAGACGTCCGCGTTTCGAAGAATATCGAACGGGAATGAAGCACCTTTATTCGGTAACTTTGGAGTCTTTCTTCAAATCCAGGCTTGTTGATGCGCGCTCAACAGACAATAGTCTGGAGCGGCTGTAGTCGTCGTCGTTGCCAAAGTCTTGCTGGGCATAGACTTGCGTATGTGTACGCTCGCTGACAAGCGAGTTTCCACTCTTCGGGGAGAGGTGCGCCGGTTTGAGACCGGTTCGGCCCCCAGTTGGGAAACCTAGCTTTATTTTCGCTAGGCCCCAGGGGTTGGCTGGATGTTCGGCCCCCACCTCCTATGTAGGAGGAAAACGCAAGACGGTATGTGCCAAGCTAACGAGCGAGGCACCACCGGAAACCACAACAAGAAGAAAGTCAAGGCGTGTGGGGAAGCTCAAATGCTCAACTCGTTGTGGGCAAAAGAGTGTTAGAAGTTTATTACATGATAAAACTATGGGGCAGAGACGGAGAATGAGAAGTAGTGAGGGAGGAGGAAAAGTTACGCCGAGATTTCAAACTTTGTCTCATGGAGACCAAAGATTTGAGCTCGACAGACGGGGGGAGAATACACAAGAAAAGAAAGGGAGAGGGTTAATGAGACGGGGAGGAATACAGAAAAGACGAAGGCTAAAAACCACAACAACCGAGGTCGAAGTGGGGGAAAACAAAAGGCAAAAAGGCGGGGAAAGAACACGGAGGCCTGGGCCAACGTGAGGGGAAAAACATAAGGCGAAAGGCGGGGAAAAGGGAGAACACGAAAACCTAAGTTAACGTGGGTGAAAAAACATAAAAGCGAAGGCGGGGAACGGAAACGTAAGGCACAGGGGGAATTAATAATAGAAAAGAGAGAGTGGAAAAAGGGAAGGGAGGAAGGGAAGACACGAAAAAGCGAGACCCGGAAAAGAGACGAAAAGCCAGGCTCACTAGAATTTGGTGGGCCGGCGGGTGGAGAGAGGACGGGGTACGGGCGCCACGAGTTGCGCGTCGTACAGGGCAAGAAACAGGGGGGAAAAGGGAAGGGGATTCCAACTTCTCGGCTTCTCGAATCGTCCTAACCACATAATTTTCTCTGCGCAACTCGTTCCAGGCTAGATTAAAATCTTTCTAAAATTATTCGTTTTTTATTACATTTTCTAAATGTCTAGACTTTTTGCCGATACCTCAAAATCCTCCAGGTCGCTACGTGCAGCATCGCGGAATTCCTTTATTTCTCTGTACAGTAGTGCCAATAGTAAAGCAAAAATTATGTAAACCAAGTAGACAAGAAGCAAAACGAGATTATGCCGGGCGCAGGGTTTCATTTTTTGCTGTCCGGAAGACATATTTTTCAACGGAATGACTTAATTTGTAGGCACCCACTCTTACGGTCACACCCCAAAAGCTTCCAACTGCGAGGTAAGAGGTCAGGGACCAGTTTCTGTTCTCGCGTTGTAGAGTTCTGGAAATTACCAGCTCAAATTTGCCGAAAACACATTGGGGCAAGAAAACAATTTATTTTTATGAAGGTTTCTCATATATTTTCGAACACTAGTTTATTATAATAACAACTTCTGCAAAACCCGGAAATAAATAAATCCACAACCTTAAATACCTGACGGTTCATTCAGTTTAGTTTCAGGGATTCCGAAATCCGGTCCGCGCGCCTCAGCGTTGCTTTCTAGCAAATAGCCAGATGTTTTTGAGCCTGTTTCGACGGGAAAACGCTTAATTCAAAAATGCTGACGCTATTTCTGGAATCCTCACCGGATTTTGATCATTCTAGACGTTTTAATTTAAAAAATTAACTAGAGAATCACCGAGATCGAGAGTGTTTATCACGAGAGTCATTTGGTGACTTACAAGGGATTACGACATGTAATCGACGCGCAACCCAAAAGGCGCTTTTGCCTGGAACATTTCTTTTTTTACTCAAATATTTGACGTTTTTCGCAACAAAATCAATTTTCGGTGGCTGATCGGCAATGACCCTTTCCTGATCGACACAAATTTTGATTTCCGAGCCCCCGATTGTAGAGGTTCAATTTTCATTTTTCGCTAGCTGTAAGGTAAAAATTATTTTTGTTATTTGGTGAAATCGTTCTCTCGCACGCATTACAGCCAGATCAAAGTCTTACACACCCTGAAATCAAAATTTCACATCGAGCGAGTTCGCCAAAGCGAGCCAGCAAGTTCGCCAGGCCGTATTTGCCGAATGTGCTTACTAATGGTCAATGGCCTCAATTTCTTTGTTTTGCCGATAGTCCTTAGTTAGGGAAAAACATTTTTGCAACCGATCCCAGGGGCGGCTCCCTAAAACGTGCTCCATTCGAGTACTTGGGAGCATCCCCGGGCCTGTCCAAGAAAGGATGGCACCGGAAAAACAACTTTTGCAACCCACTCTAGTGGACTGCGGATAGCTAGCAATGTTTTGTTGATGGTTATGGTTGGTGGTCGAGTGAAAGGATTAAATAGAATAAGAGATAGAGAGAGAGAGCGAGAGAGAGAGAGAGAGAGAGAGAGAGAGAGAGAGAAAGAGAGAGAGCAAAAGAGAAAGAGAAAGAGAGGGAGAAAGAGAGAGACAAAGAGAAAAGGGAGAGGGGGGGGGGGGGGAGAGAGAGAGAGAGAGAGTAGGGGGGGGGGAGAGAGAGAGAGAGAGAGAGAGAGAGAGAGAGAGAGAGAGAGAGAGAGAGAGAGAGAGAGAGAGAGGAAGGAGCTCTTGGCTCCTCGTCGGCGATAACTACCAATATAAAAATGAAAACCTAGAAATCCATGAATGACGTGCTAGATGTATCGATAATATTTGACTTTTTAACGCATTATTTGAATTTGGGACCTTTTTAGGAATCGGCTATTTTCTTTAGTGTTTGATCCCAAAAGCCACTCGCTATTTTGATCCAACGTTCGCCCAGTATACCTTTGCAATCAGCACTTTTTCACGTGCCAAAACACCAAACTTATTCCCCGAAACGATTAAACAATTTCTTGACACGTTCCTGGGGATCCCCCGCCCTTGCCAAGGCCAATTACCAGCTGGGCGTAAACAGCTGTGTGGGGCGGAGAACCGGTCGCGCGCGCCAAGGTGGCCCAGATTTCCTTGTGTACTTGCTTGGTAAACTGTTGTTTTCGAGCGGCTAAATGGCTATCTCTCTATCTCGCTTTTTCTTGTTCTCTCTCTCTCCTCTGACTCTCTCTCTCTCCCTCTCTCTCTCTCTCTCTCTCTCTCTCTCTCTCTCTCTCTCTCTCCCTCTTTCAAATTGGGTGCAAAATAGCCGGTGATTTTCGCTGAAATCGCCGATCCCGCTAGGAGCATTGGCCGTTAGGCGATCGGGGTGCATAGGTATGCCGAAAACAACCCCCCCTGGGAAATTTGGGTATAAAAGCCCCGGGTCCGGGGGGTTAATCCAGGCCCAACATGAGACTACTCTTGTTAGGAACGTTCGTCGCGCTCGCCGCCGCCCAGGCAGCTGGAAAGGCTCAGGGTAAGTGTTTTGAGGGTTTAAAGAGGGCGTAAAGGTAGTGGTCGACCTTCTTAAACGTTCGTATACACAAAATCGTATGCCATTCGAGCTGCATTGTCTATTTTCAGGTCAACTCACCCGAGGTCAGCGTGGTGCCGAGCAAGGGCACCCCGAGATCCACCCTGTCAGCAAAAGGGATACTCAAGGTATCTAGCCTAATAACATCATGTAACCTCTCAAAATTCGTAGAACAACAGCGACACCAGCGTGGCACTGAGCAACACCAGGGAGCCCAAGGAAGCCTGAGCCGTCAGGAGCGCGAGACCGGTAAGTCTGTCGGGTAACTCCCCGTTAGATATGCTTGATGATGGGACGAATATAAATGCTTGCCATGTAAGGTTTAAGTTAGTCTAAAAAGTCTAATAATAGGGAAAACTAAATTGTTAGCTTTAGAGCAACAGGGTCAGCAGCGCCAACAGCGTGAAGCCGAGCAACAGCATCAAGGCCAGCGCCAGCAGCGCGACACCGAGAAGCAGGGCCAGACCTCGCTCAGCCGCGAACCACGCGGAGCCGAAGAGCAGCAACAGGGACGTCAGCAGCGAGGCAGCGGTAAATTTCTGTCTTAAGAATCGATAAACATTATTTTTGTAGAGCATCAAGGACAGCGCCAGCAGCGAGAGGCTGAACAACAGCATCAGGGACAGCGCCAGCAGCGTGATGCTGAACGACAGCATCAGGGACAACGACAGCAGCGTGGAGCTGAACAGCAAGCTCAGGGTTCCGCTAGCCGTCAGCAGCGCGAAGCCGAACAGCAGCAACAGGGACGCCAGCAGCGAAGCAGTGGTAAATTTCTGTCTTAAGAATCGATAAACAATATTTTTGTAGAGCAACAAGGCCAACGCCAACAGCGTGGAACTGAACAACAGCATCAGGGACAGCGGCAACAGCGTGGGGCTGAGCAACAAGCTCAGGGTTCCGCCAGCCGTCAGCAGCGTGAAGCCGAGCAACAGCATCAAGGACAGCGCCAGCAGCGTGATGCCGAAAAGCAGGGCCAATCCTCAATGAGCCGTCAGCAGGGAAGCAGTGGAAATTTTTTTCTAGAGCCCATGAACAATCTTTGTGAGGAACAGGGCCAGCGCCAGCAGCGTGAAGCCGAGCAACAGCATCAAGGAAAACGTCAACAGCGCGGAGCTGAACAACATGCACAGGGTTCCGCCAGCCGTCAGCAGCGCGACACCGAGAAGCAGAGCCATTCCTCGATCACCCGTCAGCAGCGTGGGGCCGAGCAGCAGCAAGGAGCTGGACAAGGCCGCCAACAGCGTGAAGCTGGAGAACAACAGCAGGGAAGCCGTCAACAGCGGGATGCTGGGAAGCATTCTCAATCCTCGATGGGCCGTCAGCAGCGCGATACTGAACAGAAAGGGCGTCAACAGAGGGAAGCCGAGCAGCAAGCTCAGGGTTCAGCCAGCCGTCAACAGCGCGGAGCCGAGCAGCAGCAGCAAGGAAGCCGTCAGCAGCGCGACACCGAAAAGCAGAGCCAGACATCGATGAGCCGCCAGCAACGTGATGCTAGTGAGCAGCAACAGGGAGGCCAACGTCAGCAGCGAGGGGCCGAACAGCAGCAGCAGCAAGGAAGCCGTCAGCAGCGTGATGCGGAGAAGCAGAGCCAGTCCTCGATGAGCCGCCAGCAGCGTGGAGCCGAGCAGCAGCACGGAGCCAGCCAAGGGCGCCAACAGCGTGATGCCGGTCAGCAGCATCAGGGACGCCAGCAGCGTGGAAGCGGTAAGTTATCGCACATGCAAACAAATTCAAACAATTCCTTTGCAGAGCAGCAGGGTCAGGGATCCGCTCAGCGTCAGCAGCGAGGAGCCGAGCAACAACAGCAAGGCGGTCGCCACCAGCGTGATGCTGGGGAACAACAGCAAGGACGTCAGCAGCGTGGAAGCGGTAAATTACTGGATTTCGGCATGTCTAACGTTCATTTTAGAGCAACAAGGACAGCGCCAACAACGCGGAGCTGAACAACAAGCCCAGGGATCGGCTGGACGTCAGCAACGCGGAGCTGAACAGCAAGCCCAGGGATCGGCCGGACGTCAGCAACGCGGAGCTGAACAGCAAGCCCAGGGATCATCCGGACGTCAGCAACGTGGTGCCGAACAGCAAGCCCAGGGATCGGCAGGGCGCCAACAACGCGGAGCTGAACAGCAAGCCCAGGGATCATCCGGACGTCAGCAACGTGGTGCCGAACAGCAAGCCCAAGGATCGGCAGGGCGCCAACAACGCGGAGCTGAACAGCAAGCCCAGGGATCGGCCGGACGTCAGCAACGTGGGGCCGAACAGCAAGCCCAGGGATCGGCCGGACGTCAGCAACGTGGTGCCGAGCAAGGACAGCAGGGCCAGCAGCATGGCCAGCAATAAATCCGACGCGTGAAGCCACCCATGACCGTCTAGAACTTCTAGACATCAGCGCTTCCCAATTCAGAGGAAAGGCTCAGGGTTTTCTATTCGTTTTGATAAATACTGCATGCATGCTTTGTTTTTGCACCGCAAGTTACCAGAAACCATTACAAATACAGATACATTAGGACTATCGGCTAGCCATCGCGCCTCTGCGATTTTCTTAGCCCTTCATGATGTATTTTTAGGCGTCTCTACTGCCTTATTCCTAGTAAAAACAGATCTGGATACTTTTTCCAATAAGAATTTGCAGCCTTGCGTCTTCAAGGGGCTTCGAAATCTGGTCCACGACTCCCCGCGTTGATTCCTGACAAATAGCCAGATGCGACGGCAACGGGACCGCGCCGCATGGTCTTTTGCGCCTGTTTGAACGCGAAAACACTTTAATTTAAAAATTCTGAAGCTATTTCTGGAATCCTCATCGAATTTTCATTATTCTAGACTTTTTATTAATGAAAATCGACCAGAGAATCGCCGAGATCGAAAGATTAGGTGCCTTACAAGGCATTACGACATGTAATCCCCGCGCACTAAAAAAGTCGTTTTCATCCAGTTCAGTTTATTTCGGTTTCTCAAATATTTTTCGTTTTTCGAAATAAAATCCCTTTTCGGGCATTTCTCGGCAGTAATCCTTTCGTTTTTGACCAGCAGGTTCAATCCCGCACGCGCGAACTTTGACTTCCGAGCCCCGTTAAGAGTAAAAAGAAATTGTATCGCTCTCGTTTTTAGGCGAAATCTTGCGTTTCGGATTCAAAACCTGTTGAATTTTTTGATTTGGAGAATTACCCAAGGCGCACCCATGAATTTCGGCAGGTGAAAAAGACAGCTTTGATTGGTTGAAAGTGCACGCAGATCAGCCTTCGGATACAGTTGAATCCCTTTAATAAAAATGTAGTCTTTGCCAAAGACAGCAAGTACGCGATTAAATTAGTAGTTCAATTGTTCGTAGTCTGGCTGCAACAGGCCAACAAATGGATGCTTGGCTTGGGTTGTAGCGAAAGATATTCATTTCATTTTCAGCTTTCACCTGCAACTCGTGAAAAACCCAGATTTCTTTTGTGAGACGCCAGTTGGTGGCCAATTTACCGCGCCTGGTCTCATTTTGACGTCGAGAGGTACCGAGTAGCTTTCCCGGTAATGGTCACAAGGGTCTATGAGGATCCCTATGTTTTTGTGTCCCTGATGAACGTCCTATTCGCGTTGGGTGTGGTGATCAACAGCCTTACCCTGTTCGTCATCTGGGTGGCCTCGCCGCTTGCGATGAAGCGCTATAAGGATGTGCTGCTCGGTTATCAGGTAACGAGCAAGGCTGTGGTTGATCATGTAGCTGATCCTCAGCTAATCTCAACTTTGACTGAAGTGTTTATCCACCTCGGCTTGCCCGAAATTTTCCTACCAGTCCTGGCTGTGAAAGTGCATGGGCCACTATTCGCTCCGCTCGACCCGCGACCGCTATTTGTAAGTTGTTAAGCTGTTTGGCTATCATAATGTCGAAACTCATAATGTGG
>CATQJA010001569.1:0-48941 GCA_958295435.1 Mesorhabditis spiculigera
CACTTAAAAGCGGGATGGGCTTCGTATCGTGTTCGAATGTGCTCCGAGCTCGATTCCTTGCTGTCAGACTCCCTTTAGAATCTCGGGATCATCCAGATAGGCGGATTTCGGCGGCGAATAAGGACTCGTTGCCTCTCTCTCACTCCCCCTTTTTCGCTCTCTCACATTCTCTCTCGCTCTCGATCTCGCTCTCTCTTGGGCTCTCTCTTTCGTTTTTTTTGGTTTGTGATCTCTGGCGAAACGCAACGCGTCAGTTTGTGTGCTTCAAAGTCGACTATAGCCTGTATCTCGAAAGCGGAAACGGCTCATATTTGAAAACGCGCTTACAAACCGGGCCTAGGGAAGCAGCCGAAATTTCAGAGTAAATCCAGAGGCGAAAATGCTTGGGAACACCTTTAAAGACATGAGTGTAGCTGACTCTAGTCTTTGAACCCTAGTGTCATAATCCGTTTAAAAGCCGTGCTCGATCCCGAAGTACACCGTGAGCCCAACCCTCCGGAACTGCTCACTGATCCCCTCCCCTACAAGTCGAAACAAATTCCACTTCCCGGACGTCAGCCGTGTCGAGTCAATGCCTTTTTCACTTGCGTTGTGTTTTTCCGCGGCACTTCACCGAACACCCCCCTGGAGACATTTCGGTAATTGGCGAGTCGAGAGGTCGGGGAGGGCTGTAAGTGTAGAGCCTTCCCTTTTTGTGTCCAACTCTGGCGGGTATGTGGGGGTCCAATTTACACCTTTCTTCCGCGCGGCCACACAGCCACTTTGGGATTGGCCAAATTAGACGAAAGCCGAGAGAGCTGAAGGGTTGAGATGTTGCGGAAGGGCCCTCGGAAGGCACTTTACCCCCTGAGAAGAGTGGCAGATCAATAGAAAACGAGGGCGAGAAAAGAGAGGGGAAGTTCGGGAACCGGAAGTGTCCTGACGGGTGCTTGATGGGTGCATTTTAAAGGGACTATGAAGCGCCGGAACCAACCAGGTCAGACAGGCTAGCAGAGATCATTTGGGAATGGAAGGGGCAGGCTAGCAGAGATCATTTGGGAATGGAAGGGGCAGGCTAGCAGAGATCATTTGGGAATGGAAGGGGCAGGCTAGCAGAGATCATTTGGGAATGGAAGGGGCAGGCTAGCAGAGATCATTTCGGAATGGAAGGGGCAGGCTAGCAGAGATCATTTGGGAATGGAAGGGGCAGGCTAGCAGAGATCATTTGGGAATGGAAGGGGCAGGCTAGCAGAGATCATTTCGGAATGGAAGAGGCAGGCTAGCAGAGATCATTTGGGAATGGAAGGGGCAGGCTAGCAGAGATCATTTGGGAATGGAAGGGGCAGGCTAGCAGAGATCATTTGGGAATGGAAGGGGCAGGCTAGCAGAGATCATTTTAGCGTTCAAGCGCAAAGACCAGAGACGAGCAAAGACCATTCAAAAAACTCGTGCTCGAAATTGAACTTCATGCAAGTGGACCAGAAATAATCTTCTAGGCCAGGAGTGGGAGCGTGGGAACCACCCACCAGTCGTCACCTCGGAAGTGCAATTTCCCGACGAGACGGACCGCCTTGGGGAGGGCGATGCTCTCTTGAGGCGGTCAAAGAGCAGCGCTAGATGAGGTTACGGTAGTCGGAGAGGGAAGTAAGCGCGGAGATTAAGAGGAACAAAATAGCACAGGTTCCAAGAGCAGCATCATGAAAGGCTTGGGCTTAGGTCAAGCCTAGACGTAGGCTTGATTTAGACCTATGTCTCAAATTTGGCATAGCTTTTGACCTTCACGATCCTTCCAAATACAGTGTAAGCCCCCAAAAGTACACTCTAATCGCGTGGGCGATTACCCAAATCAGTCCACGTTTTCGCGACAC
Source organism: Mesorhabditis spiculigera (assembly GCA_958295435.1). Lineage (NCBI taxonomy): Eukaryota > Metazoa > Nematoda > Chromadorea > Rhabditida > Rhabditidae > Mesorhabditis > Mesorhabditis spiculigera. The sequence goes on from CATQJA010001569.1 coordinate 1,848, forward strand.
AAAATTACCTGGTTCCGACCCCTGAATTATGCCCCAAATTTGGGTGAGAAAAGAATTTAGGTGTGACCGGAAATCAGGGTAAATTATGAGATTTCGGGGGGAAAGGGCAGGGTGGTACTGAAACGGTCCGGCCGGGAGAAAGCGACGGAACTCTAGGGAAATGGATACCGTAATCCCACCTCTGTAGTCACGTCCGGAATTAGGAGCACGGCGATTTTGTGCATGGGATTATCTCACCGGGGGGGGATAAGAGGGTTACAAATGTGGGCGACAAGGACGAGACGAGAATACCGATGCGGAATTTGGTTAGATGCGGACTCTTGGGATTAGGGAAGAAACTGTCGGGTTAAAAAATGGGGATGGAGTTAAAATTCGAAGAGAAAGAGAGAGAGAGAGCGAGAGAGAGAACTTGAGAGAGAGATAAAAAGAGAGAGAAAGAGAGAGAGAAATAGAGAGAGTCCAGCTAGCAGAGAGCACCTAGGAAAGGAAGGGGCAGGCTGGTAGATAACATTTAGGAATGGAAGGGGCAGGCTAGCAGGGATCCTTTGGGAATGGAAGGGGCAGGCTAGCAGAGATCATTTGGGAATGGAAGGGGCAGGCTAGCAGGGATCCTTTGGGAATGGAAGGGGCAGGCTAGCAGAGATCATTTGGGAATGGAAGGGGCAGGCTAGCAGAGATCATTTGGGAATGGAAGGGGCAGGCTAGCAGAGATCATTTGGGAATGGAAGGGGCAGGCTAGCGGAGATCATTTGGGAATGAAATGGGCCGGCTAGCAGTGATTCTTTCCGGAATTTCGATACAAAAGGGCTAACAAGCACAAATTGGCCGAAAATTCCAAACCGAATTCACGATCCACCTTTTTTAAATCGCCAGAAAACAAATAACGAAACGAGAAGAATTGGGTAACCGGAAATGGACGACACCTCCATGGCTGGCTGGCAACTTCCGGCGCTGATTAAAAGGCCTTTTCTTATTTTTTTTTTTGAGGCGGCAGCTTACAGGTGGAAGTGGGGTGGGGAGGGGGCAATCAGGCACACCTTCATCAGGCGGGAATATGGTTTGTGAGGTACCGGACTGGGAGAAAAATATCGAACCTGAGGGAACGCAGAAATGAATGGCATGTAGGCTGTAATTATTTCAGGAAGGTTATGAAAAGTAAATGAAATAAAAATTGATAAGGGGTCGCGTGTAGCGGCTCCGTAAAATTGCAAACGTAAATCACAAAAATCCGCAGTTTAGGTTCAGTTTGGGATCAAGAGCATGAGGAAAATCATGAGAGAGCAAGAGAGCGATGAGATCGAGAGAGAGATAGCGAGAGAATGAAGCTTGAGATTGGAAGCCAATAAAAAACAGAAAGAGCACGAGAGGAAGAGCAACAGCGGGTGAGCAAGAGCCAGCAAAAGAAATCTAGAATTTTTAAGATATAGAGTGTCATGAGTCAAAAAGGGAGCTCTAAATATCGCTCTCGCTCTCTCACTCTCTCTCTCGCTCTCTCTCAACCTTTCCCTCTCTTTTTCTCTCTCCCTCTCTATCCCTCTCGCTCTCTTCTCTGCTACCCTCCCTTTAAAACACGCAACAAATGACCGACGGTTAGGACAGAAAATGGGACCCTTTCTCTGTCTGGGGCCCACCAGATTCCTTGGCCCCGGATCAGATCCCATGGTAACCGTTCTCCTCTAGGGCCAGCCCGCGAAAAGCGTCCTCATCAAAGGGCCACACACATTTTTCCCGGATTACCATGGCACAGAAAAAATGACCGAATGAAAGAGGCGTCGAGGGGGGGTCCATTTTGGGGTGCGGTGCGGCGCGCGCGGATGCGCCACGTAGCGGCAAGAGAGCGAGAGAGAGAGAGAGAGAGAGAGAGAGAGAGAGAGAGAAAGCAACGTAGAGACCCATAATCCGCATGCCCGCCTTTTTTTAGATTGGGGCAATTTGGTCACATTTTAGGGATCAGAACCCCCTCTCATGGGGTGGCTATATGGCATCCGGTAATCCCCGAAGGGATCCCGGATTCTACGTGCCAGAAAAAAAGCTGACCCGGACCGGAAGTGGAGCCAAGAACTTGGAGAGTGTTGCGGGTATTCGGAGAGCTTCGAATTGCAAATTTACAGGCAAAGATCAAGAAACACGAAAATCGACCCCCTGCGACGACTAGGTCTAGACAGCTACGCAACAGACGATAACATAGGCCCATCCGATTTTGAGATCCCTCGAACAGTCAAGTTCATGAAAATTCAGCGCGATTTCAAGCGTCATTTGGAGTGTTGCGTAACTGTCTAGACCTAGTCGCCGTAGGGGTTAATTGCGCGCTTTCTAGTTCCTTTAAAAGCATAGTTCGGTCAGTCCAATAAAGGCGAGCTCCGGGTCCTGAATACAGTATTTTCAGCTAGCCAGCCATGGGAAATCGGTGTCAAATCGTCAGGCCATCGTAATCGTAATAGGCACAAGATGATCCTCGTTTCTCCTCGCCAGCGCCTCTCTTTCTCTGTCTCTCTCTGTCTCTCTTTCTCTGTCTCTCTCTCTATGTGTGCATAAATCCAGATCCGATCTTTTTACGGTTTTGCCCTCCCTCCATCCGATCTGGCCGGCTGACGGGAGCTGTGTGAGTGAGCAACCCCTGCTGCCGACTCAGATGGTGATAACGGAGAGCTGTGAGGGGATCCCGTTTTGATAACGACCCGTCCGCCGCCTTGGCTGTGTGCTGCTATGCATGACACGGTCTTCAGAAAATCCTTTCTGGGCTGCTGTCCTTTCTTGCAATCACAGATCGGCCGCGGACTACAGGGTGACGAAGGGATGGGGTTTGCGAAACTACAAATAGCAAGATTAAGAAAATAGAGCGATAGGTTTTTGCAGTTTTCAAGGTTTTTCAGCAGGTTGCGACAGTTTCCTCGCGAATTTTGGCGAACTAGAGTTTTTGAAAAATAAGTTGAAAATGGGGAAGAGTCGAAGATGCCGTAGTCAAAGGTACGAGAAGCTGCAAACGCTCTAATGGGGTTCCAAAATATGCGGTACAGTACGGTATGATATCGCACAGTGCTGTATGGCACAGTACAGTGCAGGACGATACGGGGCAGTCGGGTAAGATACTGTACAAGTACAGTACTGTACGGTTTGATACATTGCAGCAATAAGGTACGCTACAACACAGCACGATAGGATACAGAACAGTACCACACAGTATAGTACGGTACGATACAGGCTAGCACGGTACGCTACGGTGCTATACAGTATGTTACAGTACAGTACGATACGGTAGGAAACAGTACAGTACGATAAAGTACTTACGTAAAATAGCGTATCGCACTATATAAAAGAGAACAGTATAGTATAGTACGATAGGACGCAGTAAGGCGTGTAATGTTGATTGAAAGATCAAAATGTAAAAGTTGATTACGCTCGAAATTCTATTTATACGCTTATTTTGGTAAAAACTTACATTAATCGAATGGAAAAACCTTCTCCAAAAATACAAACAAAAATAATTTCCTGGAAGTGACTCAAGACCTATCCGTAAATAGGAAAACACGTACGAACAATGAGGCATTCCCAAAATCATTGCAACACTTCGGTATTTTTGGCGAATTTTTGGGAAAAGAGAATGAAAAATGGGTGAGTCAGCGTCGGATTTTGGGGTTAATTCTGCCGAGGAGCCGAGAGTTCCTCACCGATTTCTCGAATTGTGCTGATAGGAACACACGGAGGGTGAAGAAGAGGCGATCAGAGACACTGACGTGTCCCCATTAAACTGAAGCACCAAAAAATCATAGCGGGGAGCCATTCGGGCGCGTCTGCTGATTGGCATGAAAAGCCGAATTCTCAATCGTTGGAAAATGTCTACAGGGATGAATCGAACTTTTAGGGCCCCTTAGAGACCCCCCTTTTATCATTCCAAAATGGTCCCTGCTAGCCTGCCCCTTCCATTCCCAAATGATCTCTGCTAGCCCGCCCCTTCCATTCCCAAATGATCTCTGCTAGCCTGCCCCTTCCATTCCCAAATGATCTCTGCTAGCCTGCCCCTTCCATTCCCAAATGATCTCTGCTAGCCTGCCCCTTCCATTCCCAAATGATCTCTGCTAGCCTGCCCCTTCCATTCCCAAATGATCTCTGCTAGCCTGCCCCTTCCATTCCCAAATGATCTCTGCTAGCCGGCCTCTTCCATTCCCAAAAGATCTCTGCTAGCTTGTCATAAGTAGTGTCGCTTCAAATCCCATTGTGTGTTTGTGTGAATATCATGTCGTAATGCTTGTAGCAAGGTGTAATAAAATTCAATAATTTATTAACACAACGCACTCGAACTGGGGGAGCAATAAATAAACCAAAAAACGGAGGATACCAAAGATCACCGGAGTGGGGTGTTGGCAACCGGACGACTAGAGCAATGATAATATAAAAAGGACAAGTAAAAATGGGTGAAAAACACGCGAAAATCCGGAATGAATCACAGGCTATTATGCGGGGGTGGGCAACCAAAAAACAAGATACCGTACTGCTGGGGGAAAGTAAATTATGCCGTATGGAGACGAATTTTCGAGATTTCCGGGATACGCCTAAGAACGAGAAGGGTAGCTAGGAAAAAGCAGCGAGATCGATCAAAGAGGGGGCTAAAGCTAACTGAAGGGGGGAAAAGCACGAAAAAGCTTTTTAAAGGGACGGGCAAGGCATGGCTATAGCTTTTTCGACGGTTTTCTCTACACGTAACGCGCCTGCGACACGCAACGCGTCTCCTCGGCCTTCGATTTCATTCTCCATCGCATAATGGATTACGACGTTTTCAAGACGGTCAGGCCGTGTGCGCGTCGCGTATCGCGGCGCCGCAGATTTCATGGACCGCAACACTACACTCAAATTTTGCCGCGTGCGCGACACGCAACGCGTCCGCGCGCCTTTCCGGTCCGTGATATATTACGACACCTTTTTCGGCCAAAGGGTAGACGCGTTGCGTGTCGCGGGATTATTCAAGTCTAGAGTCAGAAAATAGCCAAAACTCCATAACCAGGCCTTGCATTTTCCTTTAAAACCCACAACACAAGTACAGTAAGCCGAGGGCTAAGTGGAATGGGGCGGAATCGGATATTCTAATTTTCAGACACACGCACAAGAAAACACAACGAAAATTCTGCTAATTCATGCTAATTTCACCAGTCGTTGGGGGTGGGGACACAACTCGTAAGTGGGGGAACTGGGGTTTTTAAAGGGATAGCGACAGCTGGGGATCGTCGGACCCTCACTCCTCGTCGTTGATGAACGAGACGCAGAGGCGCTGGTACTCCTCGGTGTGGGTGCGCATGTGCTGGCAGTGGGCCGAGTCGGGGAAGCAGTGCAGGGTCGTCTGAAACCTCCCAAATGATCACTGCTTGCCTGCCCCTTCCATTCTCAAATGATCTCTGTTAATCTCCCCGGTCACTCACTCACTCACTCTCTCTCTTTAACTCTCTCTCTCTCTCTCTCTGTCTCCCGCTTTTTCCCTCTCCTCACCTGTTTCCCAGCCTCTCGCTGTGTCTCTGCAAACTCCTCGATCGAGCTGTGCGTGCAGATCTCGTCGCCAGGGCCGTACAGGTAACATTGCCTAAAAAATGACATTTTTTAGGCTCCAGACTACAAAATAGCGGTTGGTTTTGAAGTTATACCCCGAAACTACCGTACCTCTGCGGCAAATCATCAATGGCCAGCATGCGGTAGTAGGCAAAGTTCCGTTCGTACACGCCCTCGTCCCACATCGATTGCACCCAGATGCGGGCCCTGAAAGGAACGTAGTACGGTATGAAAGTACGTTACACACCTCTGGACGGAGAAGTACGTCAGCAGCAGTCCCTTGACGGACTCGCGGACGACGGAGCTGGTCGGTGGGGGGAAGCCGGCAAAGGAGATGGCGCGGGCGGACTGGTTGGGCGAGACGTTGGCCGGCGAGCTGAAGATGTTCAGATTTTCGGGTATTCAAGAGCCGATCAAGCAATGCATGAGTGCGCCGGCTTGAGCAATTCTTTTCTCTAACAAACGACCACGACACCATCCCCCTCACCTGTCAAAGATGATGCCCTGGACGCGCTGCTTGAAGGCGGCCTCGTAGTGGGTGCCCTTCAGCGCGTCCCACAGCGCGCAGAACGTCGAGCAGCCGTTCATACTGGAAAAAAATGGTTCATCAAAGGATCCTTAAAGCAAAAATCCATACCTAAACACGTGGAAATAGACGTCGTGGGGCCAGTTGTCGCCCTCCTTACCGAAGACCTGGTCGAAGACGCGCTGGGCGAGGGGACGATAGTCGGCAAAGTGGCGGATGTGGGAGATCGGGGCCGTGAAGCGGACGTTGGAGATTCTGAAACGAGAGAAATGGAGAGAGAGTGAGACGGGAGAGAGAGAGAGAGAGAGAGAGAGAAGCGGGGAGAGACGGCGAGAGAGATAAAAAGAAAGCGAGCGAGATAGAAAGAGGGAGAGAGAGAGAGAGCGAGAGAGAGAGAGAGAGAGAGAGAGAGAGAGAGAGAGGGCGAGATAGCTTCCCTACCCGGAACTCTCGTAGAATTCGGAGTACTTCCGGAGGTAGCGGTCCCGGCAGCCGGCCCACCCGAACAGGATCACTAGCGATTTGGAGCCTAAAAACAGATTATTTGTAGTCTGTGGCTTGTAGTCTAGCGTATTAGAGGCAAATCTTTGCATGAAAACTACAAAATCCAGCCAAAAACTGCCAGAGTTTTTTGCGCTAAAGATCTAGAAAACGCGACAATCCGCCCACTTTTCCCAGCTAGGTTTCGATAACAACGCTACGCTTTTTTGTGCCTCGCGTAGCTGTCTAGACCTAGTCGATGGCCGGGTCGTTTTTTGCGGTTCCCAGACCGCGAAAGAGATGCTTTCCTACCCTCAATGTAGCTCTCCCGGATCGGCGGCTGCCACTTCTGGGCCCTCGCTTTTTTCGCCGACTTCTGGCACCCAGCCGGGTCGTCGTCCTCGATGCGTTGGCCGTTGGTCGGAGCCTCGTTCATCAACACCTAGAAAAATATGGTGAATTGGAAAACTCCCCTCGCTCTCTCTCGCTCTCCCTGTCTCCCTCTCTCTTTCTCTCGCTCTCTCTCTCACTCTCCCTCTCTCTCTGTCTACGCTACGCTACACTCCTAATTACACTGCCCGTCATTTTTCTATAGAAATCATGACGCAGGCTGCATGATCATCCATGATCCCCCCTAGAGAGAATGCCGGGAATTGCGGGGCCACGCGGAACCGAAATTGGCCCCTTTTACGCGTCGGCGGGCAGAAAAGGAGCGGGGAAAAACAATGGGATGTGATAGTGCCAATTTGGAGCGAAACTGACGCGTGATTGTATGTTCAAACTCATGTTTTGGATTTTAGAGGTGGGTCGAAAACACGAGAATCGACTCTCGCATCGGCTGGGTCTAGACAGATCTCGTGTTACGTATCGAAAAAACGTAACGATCGCTGCATTGTTACAACAAATTATGTTATGGACCTATAGCAAAATACAAATCGTTTTTATACCAGTTTACACAGTTTTGCGTAGAAACACAACAAAATGTGAGAAAATTCGAAACTTTTTTGCATTTTTTCTCAAAAATGGATGAAACTGACCAAAAAATTTAATAATTATCGCGTTTTTCAAAGTATTGAATGTGTTTTTGTGTTTTTTGTAGTTTTCAGACAATCAAAAATTGATAAAAATGCCATAAATGTCGATTTTATATTATTAACAGGTAGGCATGGAAAGATTAGAGACATAAAAATTCGCCGGCTACGGTTTACTTTACCCCCCCAGCCGGAAGTTTTTGGCTATAACTTTTTTATTTTACATTATTGTAGGCTCAAATTAAAGCTCTTAGTATATTTTTCGACGCTCTATCGAATGGCGTTGCGAAAATTCCGACAAAATAAGCGAAAATACCGACAACTTTGAGACCCTTCGGCAGTGGGGGGGGGGGGGGTAAAGTAAACTCTTACCAATTCGCCACCCGATAAAAATTCCCCGCTAATAGTTCAGGCTAAACTCTACTTTACCCCCCCAGGCGAGATAGCAGGCCCGGGGGAGAGGGCGTAGGCGAAGAGATAGTAGGCCTGGGGGAGAGGGCGCAGAGAAAAGGGGCGTCTGGGGGGGTAAAGTAGAGTCTTACCATAGTTCAGAACGGCTTATTGTCCCGAAGCTAGGTAAGTACGAAAACTGATTTATGCAAAATTTTGAAATGGAACCCATTTCTCACCTGGTCGGCATCGACGGGGACCGGCTCGACGGCGTTGGTCGGCATCGTCGGGGAGGGGTGCTGCTGCTGGCAAGCCTTCTGGAGGAGAAGCATTTTTTGAGGTTTTCTCGATATTCGAAAGGTTCAATAGATTCAAATATCAGATTCAGGGCTAAATTGCGTTATATGGTCACTAAACGGATTTTGGATTTTTATATACCAAAATGCTCAGCAGTTCAAGCTGGTTCAGGATCAGTTGAAAAAACTATTGGGAAACACTTCTGGAGCGAGTTATAACACTTCAAAGTTGGCGAGTGTCGTATATGGTCACCAAACGGATTTTCGATTTTTATATGTCAAAATGCTCAGCGGGCCGAGCTGATTCTAGAACAGTTGAAAAAACCTTTGGGAAATACTTCTGGAGCGAGATATACCACTACAAAGTTTGGCGTCACCCTGGTCCACTAAATAACGTTGTCGCCCCGGCGAGTCAGTTTTCGGTGTTGCGAAAAATGGTTGGGTTCGAAATGGGTTTGGCATGAAACTACACACCCGATCTGAGCCTAAAAATAAGGCTTCGTGCCACCGGGGGCCTAGTCGCTTCGGATGGGTGCGAGCTCGTACAGGGTTTCGAAATGGGGGCGCCAAGGCCGGCGAAGCGGCCGGGGGCGCCCCCATTTCGAAAGAGTGGAGCGGCAGCCCATCCGAAGCGACGGCCCACGTTGCCTGACTCATGGGAGTACGTTGAATAATATACCACTTATGAGATATACCACTTCGAAGTTGGGCTTCAAACAGCCCCCTATATACCGTGTTTTTGCCCCGGAAATTCCGTTTTAGGGGGAAGATGGATAAGTGTGCGATAAGCGTTTGGCTTGACATTACACACTCGATCTGAGCCTAAAAATAAGGCTTCGTGCCACCCCGGGGCCTAGTCGCTTCGGATGGGTGCGAGCTCGTACAGGGTTTCGAAATCGGGGCGCCCGAGGAGCGCGAAGCGCCCAGGCGCCTCGATTTCGAAAGAGTGGAGCGGCAGCCCATCCGAAGCGACGGCCCACCTTGCCTGACAATGTATTTTTTTTACCCTTGAAACGGCAATTCTCAACCATTCCGTTTCTTTCCGATGTACAGTTGGCGTATTTTGGTGTACTACGTACTACTTCAGGGGCTGAATGGACGGTTTGTAAGCTAGATATCTCGCTCCAGAAGTATTTCCCAAAGGTTTTTTCCACTGTTCTAGAATCAGCTCGGCCCGCTGAGCATTTTGACATATAAAAATCGAAAATCCGTTTAGTGACCATATACGACACTCGCCAACTTTGAAGTGTTATAACTCGCTCCAGAAGTGTTTCCCAATAGTTTTTTCAACTGATCCTGAACCAGCTTGAACTGCTGAGCATTTTGGTATATAAAAATCCAAAATCCGTTTAGTGACCATATAACGCAATTTTCCCAGATTCAGAAGCAGGATCCTGCAAATACGGATGGAAAGAAGTAGTAAATTTTTTGGGAGAATACGTAGCGTTAGAGGGCAGGGAGTGACTCAACCCTCACTTGCCTCCAGCTGGGCTTTTAAAGGCGCCGAGCTGACGAAACCGGGAAAAAAATTGATAGCGACACCCGCCCGCAGGGTGGGCTGATCAGCTGGAGGCGGCTTGGACAAGGAAAAGCCGTAAAGAAACGACAGGGGAACAGCAAGAGACAAAGAACCGGAAAGTGCTGCAGTTTGGAGCGTAGTCTGGTGTGTACCGTAATCGGGGGAAAGGGCTGAAACTCATCGCAAAACTTGCTATTTGAATCGTTTTGCGGCTATTTGTATCATGCAATAAACGCTCTACTGGGTGTCCCAAAAAAAAGCACCCCCTCTAGCGGCCCGGGGGAAGCTCAGATCGGGATAATTTTTATACCATTCGAAAGCTCTTGGAAAGAAGGCGAGAAAACAAGCGGGATTGATTTTATGAGATTTATTTTTATACGCTGGATATTCAACGTTTTTCTAAAAATAAGGTAGATTTTCAATAGGAATTTCGCGATTAGTATGCAGATCTCGCGTAAATCTGCCGTTTTCATGGTTTTTGGACGTAAAATTTGCTAATAAAAATAGATAATAAAGAAAATAAGCCCTCCTTGTTTTCTCGCCTTTTCAAGAGCTTTCGATAGATACCTAAACGATCAAAAATCGGACACGACTGCGCGCCGCTAGAGGGGGGTGCTTTTTTTTGGGACACCCTGTATGGGTTTTTCGATAGAGAAAACCATCTGGAAAGGCTCAGCACCGTCAAAAATTACACAAAAATTACGGTAGTCGGCGGAAATCTGCTAGAAAAAATTTCTATTTTGATGAATTGGACAAAAATAATTTACTTTATACTAGGCATAAGTTGGAATGCGACAAAAAGCATCGATGGAGCTTAAGGATAGCTTCACTACGGTAACTTGTCTGCTCTCGAGAACTGGAATTTGTTCCGCAAGGTTTTTTATCGGCCCTGGGTGGCATTTTTGGAGCTTCGCTTCTTCTAGATAATTTAAAGCGGAGAAAAATGTAGTTTAACGTGTGCCCAAACTACAAAATTTTCCCAATCCGCGAATAGCGCTATATTTACACAACACAAATACTTCCCGAAACAGCCCGACACCCCGGAGAATCGATGGAAGGGCTACGTGCGGTCTCGCGAGCTAGACGTGTGCTAGGCCCGAATTACTCATCGAGCGCCCGAAATATTCGTTAGCTGGATAGACGTGCCCGACGGACGTTAGTTTTCGGTTCAATTAATATGAAATTCATTGAAATAGAAGGTAACACTACAGAAAAAACGCGAATACCCAACGACGGGGGTCACAAGAAAGATTGAATTTGCCAAAAAATATTCTAATTTGCCTCAAAAAGAGACTGGTCTTACCGTGCAAAACTTTTAGATAAATTTAAAAAGCGCTAAAGAAAGCAAAAAAAACAGAAAATAAAAAAATTCGAATTCTGAGCAAGTGAAAAACTGTAGAAAAGCGCTCAAAAATTGGCGAAAAAAACCTAAACTGCTCATCCTTGAACTCATAAAAGTCTAAAAACTTTACCAAAAACCAGCCGCTAATACATCTTTAAAGGACATTTATAAAAAGTTAATTTCCGGCTCCTTAGGCTAAAGCTAAAAATGGATAGAGAAATCCCCAAAATCTCGATTTTAGCAGGCTTAGAAAAAACGTTGAAGTTCTTAAAACTTTGTGATAGGTGTAGTAACGATTCCCCGAAAGAATTGTGTGCCCCCACAAAACCAGAATATGCAAAAATCGAAAGCCTCGATGCGGGGGGGGGGCTGTGGATTGTGTGGGAGCATGCATGTGTTCGGCACGGGGAGGTCCCGAAGAGAAAGACGAAGAGGAGGAGGAGGAGGAAAAGAGGGACGGCGTGGCCCCGTTTCGCAAAGTGAGGCGAATGGAATGGAAAAAGGAGGGTCTCGTACTCGAGGCGCAGAGGGCGAGAGGGTGAGAGAGAGAGAGAGCGAGCGAGAGTGAGAGAGGGGGTGAGAGAGGCGAGAGAAAGGGAGCAGTGAGGGACACCCGAGGAGGATGCGGTGAAAGCCATAGGAACAACCGGGAAGCGAGGCCGGAATTTCACGGTCTACTCTCTCTCCCTCTCTCGCTTTCTCGCTCTCTCTCTCTCTCTCTCTATCTCTCTCTTCTAAATCCCGAAAGTCCAAGAAAACGCCTGCGGCTGTGGAAATGAGTCGATATGGAGAGGTGCCCTCCTCTTCTCTCTTCACCGCCCGTTCCAGCCAATTTCCCAGACCGAGGAAGACGTCAATTGGGGCGTTAGGAATGCAGAATCTGGATGAGAGGAGGCCCTGCAGAAGCCAAAAATTCCAAGACTCCATGAACGCTCGAAAACCTAGGCCAAATCGAGAGCAAGCAAAAAGGACAGTTCCTAATTTTAAGAGGTTCGACCCCGAAGAAGGTCTTTTAATGCAGCCAGTGAAATTCGGATCTAGTACCACAGGAGACACCACTGTTTTGTCGGTTAAATTAAGCCATCGACGACTGTCCAGTTACTCTATATAGCCCCCCGATGCCGCTACAGTCTCTAAAGTACTCTACAGAACCCTACAGTACACCAAAATGTCCGTATCCGCCTGAAAAAATTCGAATAAACGGTCGAAATGATCGGAAACTAATTTTTCCCCATTAAATCGCTATGGCCGTATAGTAACGAAATTTCACCAATTTTATTGCCATTTACAAAGTAAGAGAAAAACTCGTAAAAAAAGTACCGAGTTTTGCAAAGTTTTGAATTTCCCGTCAAAACCATATGGCAAACGACGGAAAATATCAAAAAATTTTGAAATGGCATGGCTTTCATATGATTTTTGTGACTCTAGCGATTAGGAACCGCGAAAAGCATATTTTTTTAGCAAAAAGTAGGTATCGGCGGAAAAATAAAAATTAGCCTTCCCCCCGTTAACAATCCAATACCGACCAAACTCTACGCAATAATTAAAATTCGTAACGACATGGCGCTTCTACGATTTTCACACGAAACACTACAGCACGCTACGAACGAACAGTACGTACGGTCCACCAGGGCACAGGAGACATCCGCCAACGCTTAACCCGTCCAAAGCCTGCGCAAAATCCCTTCCTGCAGATCGCTTCTACTGACCAGTTGACACGGCCAAACGAGACCACGGTCGACTTGGGCCAAGTTTTTGCTGCCCACATCCCACCCTGTCATTTGGCTGTCACCCGGAGCTGTGCGCGCGTCTCGTAGCGTAGTGTTGCGGAACAGGCAGAGAGAGAGAGAGAGAGAGAGAGACCCAAAGAAGCAGAAATTCTTAGCCGCCCACCTCGTTTATAAGGCCCATCCGCTTCCCCAGAAACGCACACCGCATCCGCTCCTCGGCCTTCTAGGTAGTGTGCGCTTTCTAGGGAAATGTTTCTAGGGAAGCTGTAGAAAATAGTATTCTAGATGCAAATCAAATTCAGGATTCTAATCGACGCAGGATTACAGTAGATTTTCCAAATTTTAGCGTTTTAAAGGGACTTGGAAGTCAAAAGTTATGGATTTTTTTAAGGCTACGTTGGGACCATTTTGTGTATCAAAACTACCGTATCACCTTCAGTTTCTCACGGTAATCCGCTAATCTTCTCAAAAATTACAAAATTACTAGGTGAATTTTTGCCTTCCCGGTTCCTTAAACCTAGTATTTGCGTTTTTTAATGCGAAATTTAGCTGATTTCCAAGCTGACGATGTCAAAAATGTCATTTCCCCTGCAGGACAACGTACAGTAACCCGAACTTCACTTGGCTACAGCACCCCAAACTCAACTTGGTTACATTAACCCATAATTGTAATATTAAAAAGAATATACACAACCTACAGTAATCCACCGTACCCCACCGTAACCCGACTACCTTACCCACAACTTCTAGTTTGCTAAAATGCTTACAGTAACCCTCTGTTAGCCTAACTCAGTATCCCCGATTTATCAGAATTACTAAACTATGCTCCGCACCTACTACTCGCCAACACAAAGCTCGCTTTTTCCGCTTTTCCCCCCAGCAACAAACTGTCATTGTTGCAGCGCGTACTATTGGCGCCAATTACCTAGCACTTGCATCTACGACACCAGTTTTCGGGCCTTTCCTTTGGGTTGTTGACCCCTACAGTACCCCTAGACTTGTCATTTTTGCCGAAAAACTCTGTGTCCGTTATCCAACTTTTCAGCTACGTCTTAATACAATATACCTAGTACGTATTACACCCCTTCCCCCACCACATTTCGGGCTTCTAACCCCCCACTCTCCGGCCTTGCCACCCTTTGGTTTCCGGGTCTTTCGGGCTTACGGGAATTTCAGCAGCAGCAGCAATGTTCTCCACCCGCCTGTTCGTCTCCGCCGCCCTGGTCGCCGTGTTGTTCGTGTGTCAGTGCAAGGTATGGCATTAGTAGGGTTACTGTAGCTGAATTACTACCTGCGCTTACACCATACCTGAAAAAAATTATTTTTAGGGAGTTCCTGTCGCGAAGCCGGAAGATGGGGCGTTGATCACGGTGGGAGCCGAGACGACGGCCTTGATTCCGACCAGCTCGAACTCGACGGAGGTGAGTTGACGCTCAATTCAGCTATCTCCTCCTAGATCACACCCAGTTTCTCACTTATCTTGATCCCGTAGGTCCCTCTCACGCTCGCTCTCCTTCTCTCTCTCGCTTAGTCTCTGTCTCGCACTTTTACACTCTCTCGTTATCTCATTCTCTCGCTGGTTAGCTTCGTTTGCTGTTTCTCTCTCTATCTCTCTCTCACTCTACCTCTCTTTCTCTCCCTTTCTCTCTCTATCTCTCTATCGCTATCGCTCTCTCTTTCTCTCTCGCTCTCTCTCGCTGTCTCTCTCTCTTTCTGACCCGCTAAGTTTATCTCTCTCTCGCCCTCCTTTATCTCTCACTCTTTTTCTCATCATCTCTTTCCAGATCGACACTCTCAGCGAGGTCGACGCAACCGGAGTCCGTGTCAAGCGCTCGGGATGTGGATGCTGCGGATGTGGAGGGTGCGGTTGCTGCGGTTGCGGATGTTGCCGGCCCTGTTGCTGCTGCTGCAAGCCGTGCTGTTGCTGTTGCTGCAAGCCGTAAGTTTATACCGCAAGCCTAAAAACCCGATGTCTTCCAGGTGCTGCTGCTGCCGTTGCTGCCGCTGCTGCCAGTGCTGCACCACTTGCTGCTGTTGCCGTAAATGGTGAGGATTATCTATCTCTATCTCTCTCGCTCTCTCTCTCTCTCTCTCTCTCTCTCTCTCGATCTCTACCCTCTTTTTCCAGCTGTTGCTGCCGCCCCTGTTGCTGCGGATGCGGCTGCTGTGGATGCGGAGGATGCGGATGCTGCGGATGCGGAGGAGGACGCAAGAGGCGGTAAAAACGTTGAAACGACCGCTCACCAATTTTGAACACCTTCAGCTCGCTCCAGAACCTCCGTATCGCCCACATGAACCAGATCGAGGGCATCACCAAGGTCGATCAGCCTGCCCTCCCCTCCGCCGCTGACTTTGTCGATTCTGGTAAGAGCTATGGTGGGAAGTGTACGCCCAAGCTAAACGTAAACCTAAACCGAAGCATAAACATAAGCCCAAGCCTAAGCCTGGTCCTTAAAACAAGCCTAAGCGGAAACCCGATCCGAAGCTTTAGCCTAAGCCAAGACTAAGCCTAAGCCCTAACCTTAGGCTAAACCTAAATGGCTCTAACAAGGAGTCGCTTTTAGGTGCTTTTGGAGTTTCGGGACGGGACCTAGCTAGTTCGCTAGAGAAAAAAATTCTGAGCAACATGCCATTTTCAAAAAGTGCTGATCGATAAAGCAATTCTAGAAAATTCAATTTAAAGTTAGCGATTTTTTTTCTAGTTTTCGGGTCCATTTCCTCGGTTCGCGTCGTTGTCGGGGCTCTGCCGGGCACAATTCATAACCCTCCGCCAAGGCGTCCATCACAGGTTGCATTGGCGTCTTGGTAGCGCGCTTGCTTACCAACTTTTTAACATTTTTTTGCCTCGGGTTCGAATCTTCGCGCTGGCTAACCCTTTGCTTTTTGTTTCTTGAACCCGTTATCGGTGCATAAAATTTTAATTAGCAAAAAAGCAAAGAGTTAACAATAAATAAGAGTCGAACTTGTGGCAAAAGGTAAAAAAAAGCTTCGTAGGCCAACGCGCTAGCCACTTGGCCATGCCTTGGAGGGGATCCATGACGCGTGAAGTCCCCATGTGGCAGGGGCGCTCGACACCCGCAAATCACCTCAAATCACCACATGGGTGCCGATACCGGGAACATTTTTAATTAAAATCAATTTTCTAAAACACCTTTATCGATCAGCACTTTTTGAAAATGGTATGTTGCTCAGAATCTTTTTCTCTATCGAACTAGCTAGGTCCCGTCCCGAAACTCCAAAAGCACCTAAAAGCGACTCCTTGTAAGCTTAAGCCTAAGCTAAGCCTAAGCCAAGCCCAAGTCAAGCGGTACACTCTCAACTTTTCAGAGGAGTCCTCCCCCATCGAGGCCACCGAGCAGCTGAAGAGCCAGACCACCAACCCCATCATCGCCAAGCTGGCCGCCTTCAGGTCAGCTAGCAGGGGTTATTTGAGAAAAGCATGGACACCAACGATTGAGAGTTCTTATAAAAATCCTAGTTTTAGCCCCGCCCACCTGCTCACCAACCTGCACGACCAGTTCAAGCAGGCCGTCCGGCAGTTGGTCTTGTAAATTTTGGGCGCCGCTTGTAGTTATGTAATTATTCTTAATATTTAATTTATTTTGCCAGTGTGTGTGATGGAATAAATGGGTGAATATATATTGCGTAATCGATTGCAAGTAGCTGGTCTGCTTAACAAAATTTAAATTTATTCATAGCCCGCCAAAAGCGGTTTTTGTTTTTATTTTTGAAAAAAAGGGAGGAGGTCTTAGCTCAGCCACAAGACGCAGTGGCACACCCTGGCCATTGTCTTGCCGAAGCAACAGCCCTAAAAAGGAAAATTTTCGGGTTTAGCTCGCACCCTCCCGCTTTCGCGCTCTCTCGCTCTCTTTCTCGCTTTCTCCCGCTGTCTATCTGTCTCTCTCTACCTGTCTCACTCTCTTCTTCCCTTCGGTTCTCTCGCTCTCCCTCTCTCTCCCTCGCTCTCTCTCTCGCTCTCTCGCTCACTCTGTCTCTCTCACTTTCTCTTTCTAGTCGGTTCTCTCCCACTCTGTTTCTCTCCCTCTCACTCTCGTACTCTCTCCCTCTCGCTCTCCCTCTCGCTCTCTCTCCCTCTCGCTCTCTCTATCTCTCTCTTACCGGAATCAACCCTCCGCCCTCCTTGAATATCTGCCCCTCCGGGGGCCAAAGGTGAAGCTGATCCAGCTCTCCTAAACGATTAAACGATTTTCTGAATTTTCCGAATTTTTCCAACCTTTCTCGATGCGCATCGCCCCGGAGCACTTTTCCAGATCTCCAGGCTCCGCTATCATCGTGCCGTTGGCGTCCTGAATTCGTTTGGATAGTGGCTTAGGCTCAACTTAGGCTTAGCTTAGGCATGGCTTAGGCTTAGGTATGCATTCATCAATTTGACCAACCGGGGCAAACGAATCGACTTTCCGCCGGCAATACGAAGCCTGCAGGCTGGGCAGATCGTCGGAGGTGATCTTCATCAGCGCCTCGCCCATTTGGCTAAAAAAGTCGCTATCGATAGAGATTTCATTATCAAACTTTTTTTGGCCTTGCAGGCTTCCGAATCTAATCCGAAGCTAAGCCCAAGTTATGCTTAAGCTAAGCCTAAGCTAAGCGTAAGCTGAGCTGACTCACATCCGAAGCGCGCTCTCCTCAGCTGACCGGGTTTCGGGCGTGGACTCCAGGTCGACAGAGCGGACGTAGATTTCGTAATATTGGCCCGTGGCTGGATGTTGGGCTAGAAACTGGAAAAGCAGAGGGTTGTAGCCGGGGAGAGAGAGAAAGCGAGATCAAGACAGAGAGAGAGAGCTAGAGCGAGAGAGAAATAAAGAGCACGAAAGAGCGAGAGGCAGAGATGGAGAGAGAGAGAGAGAGAGAGAGAGAGAGAGAGAGAGAGAGGGCGGGATGGAGAGAGAGAGAGAAGGAGAGAGAGAGAGAGAGAACTGCTAAGCTAAGACCGCTTACCCTTGCCCCGATGAAAAGCCCGGATTCGATTTCTTGCAGCGGTCCCCAATCCCGCACAGCTTGCTTATCCTGCACGGTCTTGGCGACGATTGCGTATCTCGCCGCTGCGGTTCGATTCCCGTCGGCAGTTACCCTGTAAATTTGAATATATGTCTTGCTCTCTCTCTCTCTCGCTCTCTCTCTCTCACTCGCCCTCTCTTCCACTCACCAGGAAAAGCGCTCCTGCAGCGCGGCCGAGAACGCCTCCCCGAAATCGCCGTTGTGCGGGTGGATCTGGCCGAAGACGCCCTGGGCCAATTTCTAGAAGGGGCGACTGTTACGTGTTTATGAGGAACTGTGGTGATGTCATTCAGCCTCTTTCCCTCTCTCTCTCTCCCTCTCTCTCTCTCACTCATATCAGGAATACTTGCCGCGAGTACTTCCTGCCCCTTTTGTGAATCGCCGTGCGCGATGATGTGGTAGTCGGCGCAGATTTGGCGGAGCTGAAATCGGAAATAGAAGAGATAAAGAGAGAGAGAGTGAGAGAGAGAGAGAGAGAGAGCGAGAGAGACGCCCACCTCCGTATCCATCGCCAGCAACGCGTTGTAGTCGTCTTCCATCCGGTCGAGGTAGGCCTTCAGCGACTTCGTGTCGTTCGTCCAGATGGCTCCGTGGTAGGTGGAGAATGGGACGATCTAAATAAAGTCAGTTGATTTTACTAAACATTTTTAAGCGTTGAATAGCGTTGGGGAGGACATTACTTTTTCATTTCTCTAAGACCTCACCGCTTGGAAATGAATGTTCAGCAACAGGCGGCTCGTCTCGTCGAGGATGTTCGGGTCAAAATCGTGGCTTTTCAGGCGGGAGTTCATTCGATCCCGGTACTCTTCGGTGATGCGCTTAAAAAGGCTTGTGTCTCTCTCGCTGTCTATCTCACCCTCTCTCTCTATCTCTCTCTCCTCTCTCTCCCTATCTCTCCCTCTCTCCCGCTCTGTCATACTCTCTCTCTCTTGCTCCTTACCTTCGCCACCCCATACGGATCGTACTGCTTGATCGCGTATTCAAATTCGAGCCACGACAGCCGATCGCCGAATTCTTTAAAGGTGTCCAACCGACTATACAGAATCTTCATCGGCGAGCTGATGCTAAAAATCTTGGGATCCAGGCGTAATCGTTGAAAACCAACGTCGTTCGCACCCACTCGTCCTCAATCCGGTCGAGGATCTGCTGGGTCTGCTTCTCGATGGCCAGATTCAGGTCTTTGAACCCTTTCGTCATCTGGAAGGAGCTCGCGAGCTTTAAAGGGACAAGGAAGTGTCAAATTCGACCCGTTCTATTGACTAGCTCTAGACAGCTACGCACCAATCCGACGGACCCCCATCAAATTAGCATCACAAAATCTAGATGGCGAAATATCCTACTGACCTGGTCGCTGAGGTCGGCCAGCTGGTTGGAGAGCGAATTGTGCATCTCGGCCAGGTAGTCGTAGATCGGGTCCGGGGTCGGGGCATCCGTGGGCGGGGGCTGGTCGAGCAGCATCATGATCCCGCTGACGATGCCGACCGCCTGAAGAGACCAATTTCTCTGCCTTGCACGCTCCGCTCTCTCTCACTCTGTCACTCTTTCACTCACTCTCTCTCTCTCTCTCTCTTATTCTCTCTATCTCTCATAGATACACTCTCTCATACACACGGATGCACTCTCACTCGCACTCTCTGTCTCCCATTCTCTCGCTTTCGCTCACTCTCTCTCACTCTCACTTAGGTGCACTCCCTCACTCGCTCTCGCATATCACTTTCTCTGTTTCTCGCACTCTTTCTCGCTCTCTCTCTCTCGCTCCCTCTTCTCTCTCGCTGTCTTTCTCACTGTCATGCTCACTCTCTCCCCCTATTGCTTCCTCTCTCGCTCCTTTCCCGTTAACATTCATATAACCCACAATCCCAAGGGGCGGGTAGAGCGCTCCGATTATTTGCAGTGGCCCCTGGATGATCTTCCACGCCATCATCACCTTTGGCATGATGTCCTTGCCGATCAGCTAAAATGGGGCAGCCTATTAAAAAGACTAGGAAGTGCCAAAATTGTCCCTTTCCTGGACTATATCTAGAATGCGCAGTCTACTTCGTTACGCTGTATAGATCTAGTCAAGGTGAGGGTCGATTTTCGGTCCTTGAATGCAAAAATGAGGTACCTTGTCCAACTCCTGGCGGGGGTTGAACCCGGTGAGTTCGCAGATGGCCTGACCGGTTTGTAGACCAGCCTGTAAATGGCGTTTAACTCGAGAAAAGAGAGCCAGAGAGGGAGAGTGAGAGAGAGAAAGCGTGCAATAGAGCTTGAGGGATAGAGAGAGTGTGACTTCCGGAGAACATGAGCGTAAGTGAGAGCATCAGTTTGGAGGAGCCAAGGCTTCGTTCGGAAGAGCACGAGCTCGAGCTCAGAAGTGAAAGAGCGGGAGTAAAGGAGCAAGAGCGTGAGTGAAAAGGAGAGAGAGACAGGCAGTGAGAGAGCGAGAGCGAGAGACAGATAAAGAGACAGAAGGCAGCGCGCGAGAGAGATACAGTGCGTCTATGCGAGAGAAAAACAGTGAAAGCGAGGTGCGAGAGCGAGAGAGAGAGAGAGAGAGAGAGAGAGAGAGAGAGAGAGAGAGAGAGAGCGCGAGAAAGCGAGAAAGAACGAGAGAGAGAGAGAGAGTGAGAGAAAGAGCGAGAGAGAACGAGAGAGAGAGAGAGAGAATGAGAGAGCAGGGGCCGTGTATCTGGCAACACTCACCCCAACCGCGGCATCGACCATCTGCAACCTTTCCATTTTCGAGTTGAAAAATGGTTTGCCGGCCTTCTGTTTGGCATTGACGGTGTTGCCATATTTCTGGATTTCATAGTGGTAGTCTAAAAAATGGGCTTGTTTCTTTTTGGAGGTATACATACTGGATTGCGAGTACCGGATCTTGTCCCTGTTCACGCCCAATTCATCCGCGAACCTTGATCTGGCGTCCATCCTCTTCTGCGTCTGCGCTTTCGCCGCCTTCGCGTTCATCTTTTCAATGGCCTAAAAGGGTCCCTTGGTAATGTTCAAATTTCGCGATATTCAATAGGCCGAAATTTATTAATTTAATTATTAACTTTTTCTCACTTAATTTATAAAATTTATTCATTATTAATTTTGTCGAGCTTTGTCATTGTTTTTGACTTCTATATAGTTAAATTTAGTAAAAAGATGTTTGATATAAATACACTAGGCAAACCTAAACAATTTTTGCATAAGTTAGTACCGTTTTTAGATACAAAAAGTTTAACAAATTGTAACAGAAGTGCAAAAAAGGCATAATCAGGTATTTTTGAAGCGTGCGAAGTTTCTCATAGATCTCTTTCCTCCTTGCTCTCGCTCTCACTCTCTCGTTCTCTCACCCCATCTCCATCTTTCTCTCTCCCCCTCTCTCTCTCTCTCTCTCTCTCTCTCTATCTCTCTCTCTTTCTCTATCTCTCGCTTCCTCTGTTCTCTGTGGCTCTCTCTCGCTCTCTAATTGGGTTTCTCTGGCTCTCTCGCTCTCTCTCGCTCTCTCTTGCTCTCTCTCGCTCCCTCTCTATCTCTCCGTCGCCGACGAACCTTCGGCTGGAGGACCTCCTCTGGCTTCTTCTTCCCTTCAGCAATAGCGATGCCGGCGTTCACATTTTTCATGCCATTTTTGACGTTGCCCAACGATTTCTCCTAAAAGAAATGCTGTTTTCGGAGATCCATATGTTTTTCCAATTCATTTTCAGCGCAGCTTTACATTTTGCCAAGTTTTGATGAATTAGAGGTGACGGCGAGCAAACGTGCTTAGACTTGCTTAGGCTTATGAATTATTAGTTGAAATTTTGGTGGAACTTCGGTCATTTCTGTCAAAAAACTGAATTTGAATTCTGAATCCAAATTTCAAATTTTTTACGCTTCGGAATAGATAAAAAACAGCTTAGAACGAATTCCTGTATTTACATTCAAAATATTAAATTTTTAGAAAAATTATCCGCCCCCCCCCGATAATGCGAAAGTACCGAAAACCAAATCCTAAATGGAGGCCCTCCCCGGCTAGGTCTTTTCTCAGGTGCAGGGCCCGCGAAGCGGGCCTTGAACCTGGTGGACATCGATCACAATGACGAGGCGAGGTAAGCGGAAAATTCCAATTATTTGAGATTCGACGAGGCGCCAGGCGTACTGTAGCTGGGTAGGGTAGAACGCCTCGAGTACTGTAGTCCATTACAGTACTCCGTACTCCGGCAAGTACTGTAGTTCGTTACAGTACTATGGCCAGATTGTTGTAGTTCTGGACCCGGCAAGTACCATACTCCAGCACGGTACTATGGCCGGATTAGCTTAGTACTTTACAGTACGCCCGTACAGGCTACGACGAGTGTACATTACTGTACTTGCGCTAAAATAATACGGGAGACCGTTACAGTACTCTGAAAAGTACGGTGTTCCAAAAAAACTATTTTGGAAGTAGGTGTACGGTAATAAATTACCTTACCGCGGGTATGGTGATCTCGTTGCCTATTGCGGTAGTACAGCAGCGCTGGTAACGTAGCCCATTCCCATACTCTAGCTAAAATTTTATGTGGTCCGCTACCGTACGCTACAATACGCAAGGAACGTGGTCTGGTACAGTATGACGGTAAAGGTATCTTAAGGAAAACTGGTACTGGATTCTTAGCCGGGGGGGGGGGGGGGGGAGGGGGGAGCGGGCAAGCCAAACTTTTCCCAAAATCCTGTACGTCCCTACGAACAAAAATAAAAACATTTTTTTAGCATTTTACCAAATTTTCAAATAAAAAAGCCTCACAAGCACATATCTAAATTTTCACAATTTGTAGGTTTTTGGTCAAAAATGTATGAACAACGGGAAAAAGGACTGAATTTTGGAATTGAAGAATGTGCGATTTTTTAATTTCTAAAGAAAAATTTGTTCCCCTGCTGAAAATCCCCCCCCCCGCTAAAAGTCCAGTACCGAAAAAATTCAAAGAAAGGTTATAAAATCGTCGTAGGAAGATAGTTTTTGAGAAAATTAGAATGATTCTTGGGCCGCTTTCGGAGATTATATAGACTTTTCCCTATATACCCTCCCGCGGAATTTAATGCAAGTCATTCGGTGGAACTATAAGTTCCTCAAAAGCCTGAAAAACTGGATTTCTCTGGAATTAATGGGAAGAATTCGTGCTTTTCCACGTCCGGAATTTATTAAAATGATACGATGGAATCATAAGTACCCCCGAAATTCCAGAAACTTCCAAATGTCGGGAATTAATTTCGTGGATTTTCGCGTTTCGAAAGTTTCCGGTTTTTGCTATACGAAAGTGAGTCAGCAGAAAAATACAAAAAAGGCGAATTTTTGGCGCGGTGTACTGTAAAAAATATTACAAAAATTTATTGCAAAGATTAATTCTTCGGGGGACGTATAATTTGTCGTCATTTGCGATCGAGCTGCGCTTCTTCAGGATGCCGCGAAGTGCTGGAAATGCTTTTTAAAGGGGTGGTGATTAAAAAGATTGATTAAAAAGTTCCCGATAAAAACCCCAAAAATATTACTCTTCGTTCTCTTTAAAGGAGCTGGGAAGTGGAAACCCGGCCCCATCCATTGGCTAGGTCCAGATGGCTGGGCGACGCGCCAAAATCATGGAAAGCGTCCAGATATTTTTGCTCAAACCTATAGCTTTTTATAAACTAGAAAAGCTTTGATTTGAATTTTTGTGACGCTAGCAGCTGTCGAGACCTAGTCGCCAAGAGGGGTCGATTTTCGAGCTTACAAGTCCATTTAAAGGCTGATTCTTCGCCATTGGTTGATCTGGTCGTTCCTTGTATGTCTTGGAAACCTTTTTGAAATGGGTAAAATTGTTGGCCTAAATCTACGAAATATCTTTAACACCTTTCGAGGGCTCTTTCGGACTATGAGCACCGCATTCTTCCAGCAGATGACGTCTCCAGCCGATGTCGTTATTTGGTAGCACGTCAGTATGGCAGAGGACACAACGGCCGGCCGGGGAATTGGCAGAAGTCACTGTAGATTGTGAAATAGGCAGAAATTTCTCCCTTTCTTTCTCTCTCTCTCTCTCCTTATACCTCACTCTCTCACTCTCGCTCTCTCCCTACATTTGCATTTCGTCGGATTTCGATGCGCGGCATACTGTGACTTTTCGATGGGCTCTTTGCAGCGCGGGCACTGCTTGTGCGCCTTTCCGGAGCATTCAACCAGATAGTGGTCCCGCAGGGAAGAGATTTCTTGGACTTAGGCAGATAAATCTTTAACTTTAAAGGAGCCAGTACGTACAATCAACCCTTTCATCGACTAGGTCTAGACAGCCACGCCAAACCCCCAGAGAACCTATTCAATCTTTCGGCTTTGTATGGGATTTTAGCCTGTACCGTAGCTGTCTAGACCTAGTCGATAGAAGGGGTTGATTTTGGCGCTTGTCGAACCCTTTAGAACACGCAGAAAACTACCTCATTGCAATGCTCGCATTTCTTGAGCATCGGACACTCGTTCAGGTAGTGATTGTCGAGGGCATCCGAGTTAAAAGTTTCACGGTATTCCCCGCAAAACATGCACATTCTGGAGAAAATTGGGTTAATTCCCAAGTCTAAGCTAAACCTAATCTAAGTCTAAGCTAAACCTAGGCTAAGCCTAAGCGAAGCCTTAGCTAAGCCTAAGCTAAGCCTAAGCTAAGCCTAAGCTAAGCCTAAGCTAAGCCTAAGCTACGCCTAAGCTAAGCCTAAGCTAAGCCTGAGCTAAGCCTAAGCTAAGCCTAAGCTAAGTGTTGGAGGATCACATAACTAATCCGAATCCCTAATTAGCATTATATGTATATTAATCTATTTCCGGTTCGGTGTTCCCCCATTTCGTTTTCTCCCCCTCATTTGTCTTGTTTTGTTCCCACACCGATTGGTTGTCCTGGAATAAACCTACTACAAACGTCCTCCACCCACGACTACAACATTGGCGAGCAAGGATTCGACTACGAAGAACATGGCGGACGAGGAGATGCGCGAGCTGATGAAGCAGATGACGGAGATGATGCGAGCTGGGCAGGAGCGTGAGGCGAAGATGGCTGCCGAGATCGAAGCGATCCGCGCTTCAACCCGAGCACGGGGCGAAGAGAGCGAGGGTAAGTCCACGCCCCTTGGCGGTACCCTTCCAAGCCCGGATCGGCCTCTGGATGCGGTTGAGCTGAGTGCCATTGCATCACGTCTCATTCGTTTCGACTATGACCCCGGCGAAGGGCATACGTTCGAAAAATGGCTCGAGCGTTTTAATAACCTCGTGTCCACAGAGCCCCGCATCTCTGAAGATAACAAGAAGCATCTTGTTCTCAGCATGCTCGATGCAAAGGCCTACGGTCTCCTCGCGGATCACGCCAGACCAGCGGAGCTGTCTGCGGTGACCTATCCCGACATCGTCAAGGCGTTGACAGAGATGTTCGGTGAGAAAATGTCGACGTTCAGTCGACGTTTTCTGGCATTCCGTGTGGCTAAGGAAGCCGAAGAGGATATGCATTCCTATGCAGCCCGAGTCAACAAGCTGTATGAACTGGGTCGTGTAAAGGAAATGAACGAGGACGAGACGAAATGTCTGTTGTTCGTTGCAGGACTCTCCGATCAGGCGCATCGGGAGATTCGCAAGAGACTTATACACATTCTCGAGTCGAAGAATGGTGTAAAGTTGAGCGATTTGCTTCGCGAATGCGACAAGCAAACCTGCCTGAATATGGATGTGGTGGTTGAGCAACAAGCCAACGTGAACCGAGTTCAGCAACAGCAGTCCGGATTCCGAAAGACTTGGAACCGGGAGCGTGAGCATACCTCTAGCAAGGGTGGCTCTGCGCAACCGTACCCCAATGATCGGCCCCGGCGGGACAAGCGGAACGACAAGTGTCACCGCTGTGGGAAGCCTGGACATTGGTCCAGGGAGTGTCGAGCAGACCAAGGGAATAACCGCGGTGCGAATTTTTCGAGGCATTCGAAAAATCCCGAAGCCAAAGATTGGAAATCGAAGGTGAACATGGTGGTCCAAATCAATGCCGTCGATTCGGGCCGAAAAGACGTCGAAGTGTCCATCGGTGGCATCCGATTCAACTTGCAGCTGGACACCGGTGCGGCGGTCACCATCATTGATGAAGCTGTTTGGCGCCAGTTATTGCCCTCAGCTTACCACCTCCAATATTCAACTACGTGCTGCAAACGGTGGTCCAATTGAAGTGCAAGGCGCCTTCGACACCAATTTCGAAGTGAAGGGCATTGTCGGGCATGGCAAGTGCTTCGTCACGAAGGGCATCAGGCTGATGGGGCTTGATTGGATTAATCAGCTACCCCAGTTCACTTCGTGTTTCGATGAGATGTGTGTGCACAAGGTCGCACTGGAGAAGTCCAAACTCGAGCAAGAGTTAGTCCAGAAGTACCCAAGTGTCTTCAATGATGGACTGGGCTTATGTACAATGGCTAAAGCTGAACTTCAGCTAAAGCCGGATGCACAGCCAGTTTTTCTACCGTTCCGGCGGGTCGCCTATTCGATGGAAGCTGCCATTGAAAAAGAAATCGATCGACTTGTTGAGTTGACGGTGCTGAAACCGGTCACCTACAGTCAATGGGCGGCGCCCGTCGTACCTGTCAAGAAGAAAGACGGTACAATGAGACTTTGTGGTGACTTCTCTACCGGCTTGAACGAGGCGTTGGAAGATTTCCATCACCCTCTTCCCACTGCCGATGATATCTTCAGCAAGCTGAACGGTGGACAAGTCTTCTCGCAGATTGACTTGAAGGATGCGTACCTGCAAATTGAGGTTGAGGCTGGCAGCCAAGAGTACCTGACAATCCACACTCATAAGGGCTTATTCCAATATCAAAGGCTGATATTCGGAGTCAAGACGGCACCCGGAATATTCCAGAAGATTGTGGATAACTTGATCGCAGGCCTGGACGGGACCGCTGCCTACCTGGATGATCTGTTGATCACCGGCCGGAACCAGGAGGAGCACGACGACAGGGTCCGTCGCTTGTTTGAGCGAATCCAAGGGTTTGGATTGCGCGTCAAAATGGAAAAGTGCTCGTTCGGCCAGTCTTCGGTGAAGTATCTTGGCTTCATTTTCGATGCCCAAGGCCGGAGGCCGGATGGCCAACGCACGGCTGCGATAGCAAGTATGCCATCACCTACCTGCCTCAAGGAAGTTGAGAGCTTCTTGGGCATGGTATCGTTCTACCAGTCCTTCATTCCTCGTATGCGGCAGATGCGCGCCCCGCTTGACGAGTTGAAGAAGAAGGACACCAAGTTTGTCTGGCATGAGGGCTGCGAAAAGGCTTTCCAGTCGCTCAAGGAGATAGTAATCTCTGATCTCTTGCTCTGCCATTATGACGCCAAGCTACCCATCGTCGTCGCCGCTGATGCCAGCGAGCAGGGTCTTGGGGCGGTCATCACACACAGATTTGCGGATGGGTCCGAGAAGGCCATCGCGCATGCCAGCAGGGCATTGACTGTGGCAGAGAAGAATTACAGTCAGATCGAAAAAGAAGGCTTGGCCATCATTTTCGCGATTCGGCGCTTCCATCGATACATCTATGGAAGGCGTGTTCCATCGTTATTCATTACATTACTGACGGACCACAAACCTCTTTTACCCATCTACGGGTCGAAAAAAGGCATTCCGCAGCACACCGCAAATCGATTGCAGCGTTGGTGCTTGTTGTTGAACAACTACGATTTCTCCATCGAATATCGTAACACGACCAAGTTCGGTCAAGCGGATGCACTTTCCCGTCTGATTCCGCCGAGAGCTGAACCTGACGAAGACGTCGTTATTTCGCAGATAGAAATCGATGTGTCGGCAGTTTTCGAGGAGAAACTCAGCCGAGTTCCAATTTCGCACAAGGAGATTGCATCTCAAATGGAGCAGGACTATGTCCTTGGCTCGGTGATTGACTATCTGAAAAGTGGCACTTTCCCAGATTGTTTGCCAGGATCGGCATTGTACGCCTTCAAGAGCATGGCGTCCAATTTGTCAGTTCACCGAAATTGCCTGTTTCTGAAGGAACGTGTTGTCGTCCCAAAACGGCTTCAAGCACGTGTCCTGAAGATGCTCCACGAAGGTCATCCTGGCCAGACCAGAATGAAACTACTTGCGAAGCAGTACGTCTATTGGATCGGCATGGATGCAGACATCGACCGCACCGTCAAAGGATGCGAAGGCTGTCAGAAAGCCCAGAAGATGTCTACCAAGTGTGAACTGACCCCGTGGCCTGCACCCAATCGTCCCATGGAGCGCGTGCACATCGACTACGCCGGCCCCATCGATGGAAGGATGTACCTGGACGTCGTGGATGCCTTCTCTCGTTGGCCGGAGATCCACGATTGTAAGGTGGCGACCAGCCGTACGACGATTGCCCAGTTGCGAGATATTTTCGCCAGGTTCGGAGATCCTGAAACGCTCGTTTCGGATAACGGGACACAGTTCACTTCGAAGGAGTTCGAAGAGTTCTGCAAGGAGCACGGCATCAAACACATGCGCACGCCACCGTTCCACCCTCAATCGAACGGTCTGGCTGAACGTTTCGTTGATACCTTCAAGCGAGCCCTCAGCAAGGCTCCGGGTTCGGCGAACTCGGAAACGTTGCAAATCTTTTTGCGAACGTACAGAGCCACTCCTTGCCCCTCTTCACCGCAACAGTTATCTCCGGCGGAGATGTTCATCGGGAGAAAACTTGTTACTCCGATTGCGCGTTTGGCTCTTCCATCGAGCAACGGCAATATCCAAGTCGTTCTTCAAAAGGAGGGGAAGACGACGATGGTCGAACAGTTCAACCGACGACACGGTGCTCGCAAGCGCTCGTTCGGAATCGATACCACTGTCTGGGTTCGGGACTACCGAAAACCGAACAAACCCGCCTGGGTCGAGGGACGGATTTGCAAGCCTCTTGGAAAATCGCTGTATGAAGTCGAGCTTTCATCGGGAGAACTGTGGCGCCGGCACGTCAACCAACTGCGCCCTCGATATGTCCGAGATGCTCTTCACGACATACTGGAAGAATTCGAGCTTCCCAGTGCTGACGCCGCTGTTCCAGCTGCCGAGCCCGTGCCTCCTGTTCACCATCACCCCGCTATTCCAGCTACGCAAGGACAAGCTCGTCCAGGACAAGAGCAAGCTGCTCAGTCCCGCAAGACCCGCCTCGACAAGTTGCAAGCACTTGGACCAGTGCTGGACGGAAAACGACAGCGCAAGAAGACTGTCCGCTTTCAAATGTGATGTGCCCTGATTCGACCACTTCTCGACCACCTCAAGCTCAACTCGTCCAAGTCCAGCCGCCCACAAGCGCTCATCTTTTTGAAGGAGGGAGATGTTGGAGGATCACATAACTAATCCGAATCCCTAATTAGCATTATATGTATATTAATCTATTTCCGGTTCGGTGTTCCCCCATTTCGTTTTCTCCCCCTCATTTGTCTTGTTTTGTTCCCACACCGATTGGTTGTCCTGGAATAAACCTACTACAAACGTCCTCCACCCACGACTACAACACTAAGCCTAAGCTAAGCCTAAGCTACGCCTAGCCTAGCCATTTTTCCTGTCTGGATTCTGGCTGTCGGTATTTTGGCTGCCGGCATTCGACGGTAAGATTTCTAATTTCAAAACTCACTTATCCAGGTCGAGCTCCTCCTTTTGCTCGGGCTGCTCGGCGGTGGGGAGTCGGACTCGTGAGCCACGTCTATGGAAGAATTTTGCTGTTTTAC
This sequence comes from Mesorhabditis spiculigera, assembly GCA_958295435.1. Classification (NCBI taxonomy): domain Eukaryota; kingdom Metazoa; phylum Nematoda; class Chromadorea; order Rhabditida; family Rhabditidae; genus Mesorhabditis; species Mesorhabditis spiculigera. The sequence goes on from CATQJA010001569.1 coordinate 31,372, forward strand.
ACCAACCCCACCAACCACAGATTCTTGCCAGGCCATTTTAACAGATACAGTAGGCAACGACAAATTTGAAAAACATTTATTGAAGGCCAACTAAGCTAACACAATTCACCAAATTTCACAATCACATGGAACGATAATGCTCATCGGCGAACCTCGTCTGCTTCCGGATGCCGGATCTTGATCTCCCAACGCTTGCTGGTCGCAAATTGCTTTTCAGCGGTTTTCTGGATTCGGAGGCATCTGAATCACGACGTCTGGTGGAAGAGGAAGAGGTGCTGAAAACATACTCATCAGTTTTAGAATTATCTCCATTGTTGATATTTAGTAGATGCCTAGACGGCGCCTTTAAAGGTACCGGTCAACGGCAAAATCGACCCTTTCAACGGCTAGACCAAGACAGCTAAATTTTGCTAGAAGCACGTGGAAGAGCAAGAGAGAGTGAACGGATGAGTGAGAGGGGAGAGAGCGGGAGCGAGGCTGCGAGAGAGAGAGGGAGAGAGAGTGGAAGAGAGAGAACGCGCGCGCGAGACAGAAAGACAGAAAGAGAGAGAGATTTGGCCAAGAATCGTCGAAATTGATGGATTAGAAGAATGTTGGGGATTTGCGTGTTTTTTGGAGTGTCGCGTAACTGTCCAGACCTAGACTATAGAAAGGGTCGAATCTTGCGCACCATAGTCAGTCAGTTTAACTAAACTCTTTCTTTTCCCCATCCCCATCTTGGCATAACTCTACCCAGTCCTCCTTCCTCGACTCTCCCCCCTCCCCTCTCCATCGTCGATTCTTCGCAGTTCTTCGTGAAGTTGCCGGTAGACTGGATTCCGCGTAGATGGCGAGTCGTCTGGCAGCATTTTCCTAAATTTTTAGTTCGGCTGGAAGATTAATTTGTTCGGAAAAAATGTGAAATGAAAAAAAAATGTTTTGAAATCCGGCTAGATCAATTTTCGTAGATGCAGAATCCCAGCAAATTTAGTTTAATAACTACCGTAATGCTTTCCGATCGCCATTTTCATAGGCCATAACGAAAAGCTTCTTCCCGATCGTTTTCACCTGAAAAAAAAGAAGGAAACGTTGATCTGCTGCTTCCGCTGTCATAGTGCCTTTAAAATAGAGGAGTCATCACCAACCTCAGAATCCGAATGCTTCATCGCGGCTATCGAAAATTTCCCAACGGTCTTCTCGTCGAGACCGCTAAAATTAACGAATTTTTAGGATTTTTTAATTTTAGGAAAAGCTGCGGAAACGCACGCTTCCGGTTGCGGGATTCCCAGCGCTTTTGCTCGTTCATAGACGATTTCCGCCCTCGGACGGTCGCTTTTCTGCCCACCCGACTCGAAGCGGGCCAGCAAGCGAGGCATGAATGCTTTGCAGATCTGAAATCTTCCCAAATGATCTCTGCTAGCCTGCCCCTTCCATTCCCAAATGATCTCTGCTAGCCTGCCCCTTCCATTCCCAAATGATCTCTGCTAGCCTGCCCCTTCCATTCCCAAATGATCTCTGCTAGCCTGCCCCTTCCATTCCCAAATGATCTCTGCTAGCCTGCCCCTTCCATTCCCAAATTATTTCTGCTAGCCTGCCCCCTTCCATTCCCAAATGATTTCTGCTAGCCTGCCCTTTCCATTCCCAAATGATCTCTGCTAGCCTGCCCCTTCCATTCCCAAATGGTCTCTGCTAGCCTGCCCCTTCCATTCCCAAATGATCTCTGCTAGCCTGCCCCTTCCATTCCCAAATGTTTTCTGCTAGCCTGCCCCTTCCATTCCCAAATGTTTTCTGCTAGCCTGCCCCATCCATTCCCAAATGATCTCTGCTAGCCTGCCCCATCCATTCCCAAATGATCTCTGCTAGCCTGCCCCATCCATTCCCAAATGATCTCTGCTAGCCTGCCCCTTCCATTCCCAAATGATCTCTGCTAGCCTTCCCCTTCTATTACGAAATGATCTCTGCCAGCTTGCCTTTGGATCGGCAGCCAGCACATCTGAGAGCGCATCAACCGTCTCACTGGGTAGTCGCTGGTCCTAAAGCCCTTTTGATTACGATATGCCTAGTGTATTGTACCTTTGCTGAATTTCCGAGTACAGAAATAAGTGGTTCTGCCGTAGCCGTTGCGTATTTTTGAGCACCCGACTTTTCAAGACGATTCTCGGGGATGAAGGTCTGGCCAATGTAGCGGAATAGGTCGAGGGCCGAGGTGTATACCTGAAAAACGTTTTAAAGGAATTAGGAAGCGCGAGAGTCCACCCCGGCCATCGACCAGGTCTCGACAGATACGCGACGCTCCGAAAGACGGATGCTGGAAACCATGGAGAAAGACATAAAATGTGATTTTGGGCATCGCGTAGCTGTCTAGACCTAGCCGATTGTAGGGGTCGATTCTGGCGCTTTGCTAGTACCTACCGCATATAGCGTATCCCGTAAGCATCTCGTCAAAAGCGGAAGTGCCGCATCCAGCGCCGGCCCGGCCTTTTTGGTCTGAAAATTGCTAAATGGCACTTTAACAAAAGCTACGGTCGAATTATAGCAATTTAGCTGGCCTTTAAAGTTCTATATATACGTTTTTAGTGTTTTCGTTCTCTGTAAATCTCTTTAAATATACTCAATTAGTTAGAACCTCGTTTAATCCTACTATCCTATCCTACTATATATAAAAAAATAGTGTCTGTGTGTGTGTGTATATTTGCATGCACTTCCGTTTGGATGTTCCGCACCTACAGCCTCAGGGAAGCATTTTTTCGGTAGGGAAGAAACGTCATAGGGTAAAGAAGGGGCCGGAATCGACTGCACACACCAAAAAGTTATGAAAAATTGCTATTTTCGATATTAAAATTAGGTTTTTGTAAAGTTTTCGGCTAACCTCTTTGTTAGGAAGCAATTAACATACGCCGGAAGTGGAAATGGTTTATAAAAAGGAAGAGATGGCGCGCTTTTCAGTTTTGGTGAGCGGTTTTCGGCAAGAATTATGCAAAGTTAATAACTTCATCGATTCTAGACGGGGCCAGGGTTGAAAAGCCGCGAAGCGGTTTTTCAACCCTGGTATATAAAAAAATAGTGTCTGTGTGTGTGTGCATTTGCATGCAACTTCCGTGAGGATGTTCCGCACCTACAGCCTCAGGGAAGAATTTTTTCGATTGGGCAGAGACGTCATTAGATAAAGAAGGGTCCGGAATCGACTGCACGCAAATAAAATCTTTGAAAAATTGCTATTTTCACTATTAAAAACAAATTTTTGTAAAATTCTCGCCCACCCTCTTTGTTAGGGATGAATTAGCATAAGCCGGAAGTGGGATAGCCTATATAAAGCGACAGAGGAGCCGTTTTTCACTTTTTTCCTGATAGATTTCGGGGAATAAGCATGCAAATTGAAGACTTTCATCGGTACTAGACGGGGCCAGGGTTGAAAAGCCGCGAAGCGGATTTTCAACCCTGGTATATAAAAAATAATTCCTGTGTGTGTGTGTGTATGTATGTGTGTGTATTTGCATGCAACTTCCGTCAGCGTGTTCCAGTAGTATCTCAATAAGGGGGGTATTTAGCGGTATGTTTTATACGTCATTAGGTGCGCAATGGCCTGGAGATGACTGCACACTCATAAAATTACCAAAAATTCGCTGTTTTCGACGTTAAAATTAAGCTTTTTGTTGAAAAATCGAGAACTCTCTTTGTTAGGGAATAATTAGCATACGCCGGAAGTTGCGGTAGCCTATATAATGGGGTAGAGAGCGCGCGTTTCTCATTTTTGTCATAGAAAAGCGAGAGAATTATGCAAATTGACGAATATCATAGGATCAGACGGGGCCAGGGTTGAAAAGTCGCGAAGCGGCTTTTCAACCCTGGTTTGACCTAAAAGCTTAATTTATAAAAACATTTACGACCTTGAAAAAGCTGGCTTTTCAATAATTTCCTTAAAATTGAAGATTTTTAACGTATCATTTGTTAAACTTAGTGAAGCTATAGAGCCTACCCCACTGCTGTTCTCCAGCTTCTCCTGCAGCTCTTGCAGCCCCTCGCGGCGTTGGTTAAAGTTTTTCGAATAGATTTTTTGGACCTAGAAACATGGGTTTTTCCTATAGCTTGTCCTAGCTACCGTAGTCAACCCAAAGGTGTCGATGGCCCTCGAAGCCATTGACCTATCGGATGAGTGGATCGCGTCAAGGAACCCAGCTTCGGTCAAGGCTAAAAATGAGGTTTTTGAGTACGGTCTGTAGTTTACGGTATGATGTACGGTACTGTACGGCACTGTACGGCCCTGTCTACTGTACGGTAATGTGCTGTACTGTGCTGTTCTGTACGGTACCGTACTGTACTGTACGGTGCCGTACTGTATCGTACTGTACTGTGCTGTTCCCTAACTTAAGCGCGAGGTTTCTAGCGGTGCGAAGCTTCTTTATTTTCCGTCTAGTGAAAAAAATCGTGTATTTTTAAAATTTTATAGTGATTTTTGATGGCTAGCAAATTATGAAAGTGTTTTATGTATTTTGAAATTTTCAAAATTTTCTCTTTTTTGTCATCTTTTAGAAAAGTCGAAACAATTTGGCCTACATGCCTTTTTGCGTCTAAAAATCCTATAAAAGACCATAAAATTGGTTTATGTTTCGTCATGGGACCATAGAGTTTAAGGGGGAAATTTGGCCCCTCCCCCCCCCGCTAACAGTCCAGTGCCGGTTGGTAGGCTGGCCAAGAATATTTTTCGACATTTTTTAGAGTCACCTGGCGGCTCTTCGCGGTGCCGACGGTGCGTCTGAATTTCCGGGTCCGAGGTTCGACGGCTAAATTGTCGGCGAAAACTAGTTTTGACAATTATATCCTACCCCTTCAGCGCTACCGGAACCACCATATTCTCCTTCTCGTAGAAGCGATTTCCGGAAGTCTTCTGTCTCGACTTTTCCGATCTGGCCGGGATATAGGACTCGCGCGTGGCCGGACGCCGTTCATGGAAGCTGGGCGTACTCGCGGTACTGAAAAGAAGGCTACAAACTGAAGCTAATGCTGAAACGTCCGAAAATCCAAAAGTGACGCCGAAGGGTGCGTGTTATTCCGTTTAGTAACTGAAATACCATGTGTTTCGAGCCAAGTCTTGCGCTGCTTTGAAAAGAAAGCAAGTATAGCGTATGCTGCCTTGAAAGCTCAAATTACAATTTAAGCCAGCCGCGGTGATCGTAGTACAGTAACCTACGTTGGAAGCCTCCGGAAATCCGTCGGCGAATCGTAGCCGTTCTGGCGATGGTCAGCTTCGAAGGAACTTCCGAGAGGAGAGCTATAGAAAGAGTATCAAAGGACACTACCGATGACAAGCTAGCAGAGATCATTTGAGAATGGATGGGGCAGGCTAGCAGAGATCATTTGGGAATGGAAGGGGCAGGCTAGCAGAGATCATTTGGGAATGGAAGGGGCAGGCTAGCAGAGATCATTTGGGAATGGAAGGGGCAGGCTAGCAGAGATCATTTGGGAATGGAAGGGGCAGGCTAGCAGAGATCATTTGGGAATGGAAGGGCCAGGCTAGCGGAGATCATTTGAGGATGTAAAAAGCAGGCCAGCCGAGATCGTCTGGGAATTGGAGGCCCACCGTATTTTCCTCGACGGTGTTCTAGTCGGGCTTTTCGTCGAGTTCGAGGTCCTTGGGGGAGTGCCTGGCTTTGGCGATTTCCTAATTGGTGACCTAGCCACCGGTCGGAGCGGTAGATCGCCTGAAAGGCACTGCTGGTAAAAATACAGTACCCCACTGACCTATCGGTTTTGGGCTACGTATTTCGGAGCGTGTCGGACTGCCGTTGAGTAGGTGACGATCCTCGCGTGGGGTAGGGGAGTCTGGGATTGTCGAAACGCCGGTTTTTACGCGCTGATTGGCAGAGGTGCCTACCGTAGACCGGGGGGACAGTTCTGAAAATTCGTACAGTTTTTAGGGAATATTGAAGATCTCTGCCAGCCTGCCCCTTCCATTCCCAAATGATCTCTGCTAGCCTGCCCCTCCCATTCCCAAATGATCTCTGCTAGCTTGCCTCTTCCATTCCCAAATGATCTCTGCTAGCCTGCCCCTCCCATTCCCAAATGATCTCTGCTAGCTTGCCTCTTCCATTCCCAAATGATCTCTGCTAGCCTGCCCCTCCCATTCCCAAATGATCTCTGCTAGCCTGCCCCTTCCATTCCCAAATGATCTCTGCTAGCCTGCCCATTCCATTCCCAAATGATCTCTGCTAGCTTGCCTCTTCCATTCCCAAATGATCTCTGCTAGCCTGCCCCTTCCATTCCCAAATGATCTCTGCTAGCCTGCCCCTTCCATTCCCAAATGATCTCTGCTAGCCTGCCCCTTCCATTCCAAAATGATCTCTGCTAGCCTGCCCCTTCCATTCCAAAATGATCTCTGCTGGCCTGCCCCTTCAATTCCTAAAAAAGCCTACGGATTGGTTGGAAAAGCTTGGGAGGAGGCACCGGGCCATCCGTTTCGTAGATCGAGGCCGGCTTTCGGATTGTGACGTCATCGGAAGAGGGCCCGGGATCATTCTAAGAGTTTCTTGCTTTGGTCTCACCAGCGATGCCAATGCTCAAGAAGTTGACAAACCGGTACATCCTCCAGTAATTTTGGGTCGATAGCTGCCAGAACGTTTGCTCTCAATGTCTTCATTTCGTCCTTCAGGTCTTGGGCACGTTGGAAGTCTTCTTCCTAAAGGAGAAAATAGACTTAGATTCCGCAAGGATATTTTCTAGCTTGCGAGAGAGAGGATGTGGAGAGAGACAATGAGAGAGCGAAAGCGAAAGAGAGCGAGAGAAAACAAGAGTGAGGGAGAGCAAGCAATGAAAGAGTGTGAGAGAGAGTCAGGATTTGAGATGATATGGTGAAAAAGAGTGAACGAGCGAGAGAGGGAGAGAGAGAGAGAGAGAGAGAGAGAGAGGGATAGCGAGAGAGAAGGAAAGATAGGGCGAGAGATAGAGAGATAGGCCGAGAGATCGAGATATAGGGAAAACGAGATAGAGATAGAGTTAGAGAGAGAGAGACAGAGAGATAGGACGAGAGATAGAGGTCCCACATACCTGAATCGCATCATTCTTGTCCTTTTCCAGCTCCTCCATTTCTTTCGTAGCTTTTTTCAGCAATCGTTGCGCCAACTGCGCTTCTTTTGCCTTTTTGAAGTTTTCTTCCTAGACAAAAACTGACAAAGTGAAAGAGAAAATTCAACCTGTACACAGCGCTTCTTATTCCGGTCCAAAATCCCGCCGAGCGACAACATCTCTTCAGTATATTTGTGGTCGATCATCTCGCTCGAGGATTCGAGGCCATCGTGCTGAAGAGCGGTTCTGGGCTATTAGCGGGGGGGGGGGGGGGGCGCTAACCGGGGGGAGGGAAACTGATTTTAAAAATAACCGATTTTTTAATGACATTTTACACGGTTTTTACTATAAAACTATAAAACTAAGAAACTATAAAGATTGCTAAAAATCATTTTAAATGTTGTCGATTCAAAAAATGTATAAAAATGTAAAAAAATAGCCAAAAAAGTTAAAAATTTACCGAATAAAAAATACAATTCAATACCGAGTCCCTGTCATCTTTCCTAAAAGTCATCTTTCCTAAAAGTCATCTTTCCTAAAAGTCCTCTTTCCTAAAAGTCATTTTTCCTAAAACTAGGTAATCGTAAATTTTTTTATTTTTCCTCAATCAATTTTTTCTAAAAACCATTTTTTTCGAAGATTAATTTTTCCTGAAGTTAGGTATGCGAATAGGGATGCCACCTCCGCCTGACTTGAAACCTGCTACCTGTGTAGAAACGGCAAAATGCCTTGAACGCCGTCAGTCCTTATAAAAACTCTTAGTCGCATCGGAACCTATCCTATTTTTTGATTTCTGAATAGTTTTATGAATTCAAAGATAGCATAACTTGAATCAAAACATCCCCAAAAGATCTAGTACGGCATGGAGACATTAAAATTTTACGGCCCGGGCCTCTCTAAAAAAAATTTTCTTGCAAAAAACCAACTGAGAAATATTGATTTTTAGGAAAAATGGCTTTTAGGAAAGATGACTTTTAGGAAAGATGACTTTTAGGAAAGATGACTTTTAGGAAAAATGACTTTTAGGAAAGATGACTTTTAGGAAAAATGACTTTTAGGAAAAATGACTTTAGGAAAGATGACGTTAGGAAAGATGACTTTTAGGAATGATGACTTTTAGGAATGATGACTTTTAGGAAAGATGACTTTTAGGAAAGATGACTAAAACCCCAAAATACCGTACCTCTACTTTTTTCGGCCTCCCTTTTTCGTCGACATATTTGAATGAGTAGTTCTCCGGCTCTTCTGGGACGTAGGCGCCAAAAAGTTTGATTTGCATCAGCCCGACCTAAAAAAACAAAATTGAATTTTATAGCAATTTTGAGCAGAATTTGTAGGGACTTACGCACCTACGGTTACGAGTACATACGCACTAATAAACATACCTGGTTATAAGGGTTCGAGTGTCGATTGATGTAATTTTCGCCGATTCTTAGCCGGATTCTGGATAGAGTTTCGTCCATGAAGACGCTTTTGAGCTCGTGCTTTGTGGCAGAGCTTTTCTTTTCCTTGAAGGAGACCTCCCTAAATTTATAGTTTTTGTCCATGCCCCTTTAAAATAAAATAACTTCTCTCCTTCTCTCTCTCTCACTCGTTTTCTCTCGCACTTTCTCTCTCTCTCTCTGTCTCTCTCGGTCTTACTCGCTTTCTCTCACATTTTCTCACTCACTCTCTAACTCTCGATCTTTAGTTCCCACTCTTTCTCACTCTCGGTCGATCGGTCTCGCTCTCTCACTGTCTCTCTGTTTCTCTCTCCACTTACCCAAGTCTCGTATAGCTCTTCTCCCCATCACTCAATATATGCTGCCGGTTCGTCTCGATCTCGATTTTTTGGGCTATAAATTACAGAATTTCCGCGGTACACCAAGTTACGAATAAAGCGATTGTGAGCCAGGATCTGCATCTTTTCCACGTTTGCTTTTCGCCGGGTCTCGATGAGCAGGATTTGTGGGTACTCGCAGTCCCTTGAAAATTGGGTTATGAACGAGAGATAGAGAGAGAGCGAGAGAGAGAGAGAGAGAGAGAGAGAGAGAGAGAGAGGGAGAATGGGAGAGAGCGAGGCAGAGATATTACTTTGCGGAACTCCAGGGTTCGGTGACGAGCATCTGTTGCGAGATTTCATCGTAGTCGACGAGTTTATTTACCTGAAATTGGCTTGTGTTTTGTGCTTGCTGTAGCTTTCAAGAATTTCTATGCGTAAAGGGCCCGGCCAGGCAACAATTTGGATTTTCGTAGACAAATCCGCAACCCGAAATCCATAGAAATGCTTTTTCGGTGCGTTTAAACCGCCGTATCCCACCTAATTTACCTGTATCACCCGAAATTCCAGTTCCGTAGCCATAGAGGCGTAGCGTAACCGAGCGTAGCAATTTGTGCCGCGGTTGGTAGTACGTTGCGCTAAGTTACGTTGCGTAGCCCAGCGTAGGATACGTCTCGGAAACTCGCGTAACGTTGCGTAACGGATCGCCAAAATCACACCGAAGTACGTAGCGGAACCGTATTAGTAGCTCAGCTTAGCGAGCTGTGTACCGAGTAGCGTAACGTTGCGTAGCCTCGCGTGGAAACTTTTCTTAGCGACAAGTAGCGTTGCGTTGCGTAATCGGTCGTTGTGTTCCACAGCGCTACCTAGCGTATTGCGACGTAGCCTGCCTACAGAATGGAATAGTTTGATTGCGCGTCACGCAGCGTAGGGTAAACCCGGCGAGGAGGTAGCGTTATGAGACCCAGCGTATCGTAGTGTAGCGTTAAGTAGCCTAGCGTAATTCGTAGCGTATCGCAGAGTTTTTGCCGTGGAGATATTTCTAAAAACGGCGCATCCGGGTTGCGCGCGCACCCGAAAAACGTGGCTGTCTTGGACGACGCCTAGCAACACAAATGTCCGGCGCGACGTGCTCATCTCCCGTATGCACACCAACGCCCACCCCACGACCCGTTTTTTCGGGCCAACAACAAATACCAGGGGGGACCAGTCAAATTGCAATTCAAAAATTCATACAAAGGGAATTCTGGGAAGGGCAAAAACACGCGTTTAACAAGGAAACCTTTTAGGTCCGAGAGGGAACGAACTGAGACGACGAAGAGGAGGGTTTCGACGAACTGAGAGGATACTTTGAGCTAAAAAAGCGGGTTTCGACGAACTGAGAGGACGAAGAGGAGGGTTTCGACGAACTGAGAGGATACTTTGAGCTAAAAAAGCGGATTTTAACGAACTGAGAGGACGAAGAGGAGGGTTTCGACGAACTGAGAGGATACTTTGAGCTAAAAAAGCGGGTTTTAACGAACTGAGAGGACGAAGAGGAGGGTTTCGACGAACTGAGAGGATACTTTGAGCTAAAAAAGCGGATTTTAACGAACTGAGAGGACGAAGAGGAGGGTTTCAACGAACTGAGAAGATACTTTGAGCTAAAAAAGCGGGTTTTAACGAACTGAGAGGACGAAGAGGAGGGTTTCGACGAACTGAGAGGATACTTTGAGCTAAAAAAGCGGATTTTAACGAACTGAGAGGACGAAGAGGAGGGTTTCAACGAACTGAGAAGATACTTTGAGCTAAAAAGCGGATTTTAACGAACTGAGAGGACGAAGAGGAGGGTTTCGACGAACTGAGAGGATACTTTGAGCTAAAAAAGCGGGTTTCGACGAACTGAGAGGACGAAGAGGAGGGTTTCGACGAACTGAGAGGATACTTTGAGCTAAAAAAGCGGATTTTAACGAACTGAGAGGACGAAGAGGAGGGTTTCAACGAACTGAGAAGATACTTTGAGCTAAAAAAGCGGGTTTTAACGAACTGAGAGGACGAAGAGGAGGGTTTCGACGAACTGAGAGGATACTTTGAGCTAAAAAAGCGGATTTTAACGAACTGAGAGGACGAAGAGGAGGGTTTCGACGAACTGAGAGGATACTTTGAGCTAAAAAAGCGGGTTTCGACGAACTGAGAGGACGAAGAGGAGGGTTTCAACGAACTGAGAAGATACTTTGAGCTAAAAAAGCGGGTTTCGACGAACTGAGAGGACGAAGAGGAGGGTTTCAACGAACTGAGAAGATACTTTGAGCTAAAAAAGCGGGTTTCGACGAACTGAGAGGACGAAGAGGAGGGTTTCAACGAACTGAGAAGATACTTTGAGCTAAAAAAGCGGGTTTTAACGAGCTGAGAGGACGAAGAGGAGGGTTTCGACTGGGAGGACGCTTTGAGCTAAGAAAAGGCCGCGGATAATGTGAAAGAACCCAGCTTTTTGTCCACTTCCCAGAAAAGTTGCTTGCGGATTTCCGCAATTAGCATCTATAATTGCGGAATAACCGAATGCAGCGTCTTTTGCCTCATATCTCCGTGAAGATGTTTGGCGTCGAGCTGCTCATCACCATCATCCATTTGGCCGCCCTCGTCACATGCTGCAGGACGAAAGTCCAGAGGAAAAAGGTACGGTCAGCTTGCCTAGCGGTGGGAAGCATTCTCACAGCTCAAACTATCTTTTCACATTCTCGCTCATCCTTTCGTCGACCAGTCATAAAACCAGGAACCATTCGGCTTATTTTCAGCCAGAGACCAGGTGGTTGCGTGTCCGGCGCGGCGTCCCCCGGCTCAACCTCAAGGTAAGCGAACCCAAGTCTTTAAAGAGGATCCAACCTAGCAACTAATCTCTAGAGAAGGTCAAGCAATTCAACGTATTAGAGGGACTGGAAACGATAAAAATGGGGATCTACAACCATCTTTTGTAGGCCACCAACGTCCAGGACGACCACAAGGGAAGAAGAACTTCTGATGAGAGGCCGAAGCTGGATGAGACGCTGCCCACGCGCGAGGATACCTTCAACAAGGTCAAGCAGTTCAACGTATTCGAGGGACTGGAAACGATAAAAATGGGGATCTACAACTATCTTTGGTAGGATTTGTAGTTGTTAGAAAAAATGAAAAGATATGACTGTTATTCAACTTGAAAAACGATCTAAAAACTTTCAAAAAGCAAGCTTTTTTGCTGAAAATGTCAATATGCCCTCGTGTGGTCTAAATGCCCTATTCATGGATTTTTCAGTAGCGCTTGCGTGGATGTTCTGCCCCTGGCACCCGTGGCCGCGACGACGACGCGCAAATCCGAGAGCTCGACGAGCACCCAGCCACAAACCAAGGTAAAGTTGTAGGAATTGCAAGGAAAAACCATGGAGTACGCATTGTCAAAAACGTCAAAAATTCGAAGATTTTTACCTTTCCTGGTTCATTTTTCATACTAATTTTGCCAAGAAGTAAAAAAATTTCGAAAATTTTTGTGAGTCTATGTTTTTTTTAGATTGTAAAATTATGTAAAATGCTATAAAAATCGTTTTTGTTTGGTTATCAAGGCGTAGAGGATCACAGGGAAAAATTTTGGTTTTGCCGCCACTAAGGATCTGCCCCCCCCCCCCGTTAACAGTCTAGAACCTCAAATTTTTGGGAACAAAAAACAGTTCTTGAAAGCTTCTTATACTGTTTTCCAGGGCCTCGCCTTCGTCGACGAGCCCCATACTGCAAGCACCGCGATGTCTCCGTTCCCGTGCGTACCACTAATTTTCAGTATTTTTAAATGGGAAAACTGAACAAAATGGTATTCAAAAATACAATGATATCGATTTCTCCATCAAAAATGGGGAATTTCGATCAAAATTGTAGCATGTCAAAGGTTCAGTTCAGTTAATGTTTCAGAACGCTATCGCCCAGCACGGGTCGTTCGCTCTCGACCACCGCTTCACCGCCCACCTGGTCCTACACCTCCGGCTTGCCGTCGTCATCCTCATCTGCATCCTCGACGTGAGGCCTTTTGGCTATGGTTTACTTTACCACCCCCCCTCGGCCGGAATGTTTTGGCTATAACTTTTTTTATTTTACCTTCCTTGTTGTAGGCTCAAATTCAAATGTATATTATATTTTTCGACGCTCTATCAAATGGCGTTGCAAAAATCCCGACTAAATAAGCGAAAATACCGAAAACTTTGAGACCATTCGGTTGTCGGGGGGGGGGGGGAGGGGGTAAAGAGTAAGCGCGCCATGGCGTCTAAAAAAATTTAAATCTAATCCTACCTTATATAATTTTGGCGTGTCCGTAGGTGTATGTGTGTGCAGCTGTCACTTTCGAGGCCCGATTTGCGGGTCTTTCCCTAGTTAAAATGCCCTAATTCTCCCTCATTTAGGGGGATCGACCCTTCTGTTTCCGATCGCGTTTTCCGAATTTCGACAAAATATACGTTTAGAAAGTTAGAGCCCGTTTTATTCGATTTTGAGATCAGGGAGGGCTAATTTGCATAACGCCAAAAATACAAATTTCCTCGTTCTTGCCAGTTGCTGTTGCGTGTGTGGTCGGGACAAGGAAGGGGGTCCGAAGGACCTGAGCTATCGGAGAGTAAAATTTTTTACGCAAAACGCGGATTCCAAAGTTCCAACCCGCGAAGCGGGTTCTGGGCGCTGGTGACTGGCTTTGACAAAATTGTATAGCTTTTACGTCTAGGACAAGTGAAAATCATTTAGAAACACTAACACCATTTTTATATTTAAAAAATTAGATCGGAAAAAAATAGTCCACCCCCGCCCGATAATGCGAAAGATCTGTTTTCCGATTTTCCGAAAGATCGGCTCTCTTGTTTTCCGATCCAGCAAAATCTGCCTTGCCGAAAGGCCCTCGTGTGGTCTACCTGCCCTATCCATGGTTTTTTTTTCAGTCGCGTTTGCGTCGATGTGCTCGCCTGCGTCGACGAGCCCCATACTGCAAGCACGGCGATGTCTCCGTTCCCGTGCGTACCACTAATTTTCAGTATTTTTAAATGGGAAAACTGAACAAAATGATATTCAAAAATACAAAGATATCGATTTCTCCATCAAAAAAATGGGGAATTTCGATCAAAATTGTAGCATGTCAAAGGTTCAGTTCAGTTAATGTTTCAGAACGCTGTCGCCGAGCACGGGTCGTGCTTTGTCTACCACGGCTTCAGCTCCTACCTTCTCCAACACATCCGGCTTCTCGTCATCATCCTCATCTTCATCCTCGACGTGAGGCCTTTTGGCTAAGGTTTACTTTACCACCCCCCTCAGCCGGAATGTTTTGGCTATAACTTTTTTATTTTACCTTGTTGTAGGCTCAAATTAAAGGGTAGAGTATATTTTTCGACGCCCTGAATGTTTTTAAATGCGTAGTAAACGGGCGTTTAAATTTAACTAAAAGTGTGGTTTTGCAGATTTTTGCAAACTCACCGTGTCAAGGGTCTTCTAATGGTATAAAGGGCCCGATCTCCCCCGCCGTCGAGTTATAGCTAGCTTAGTTATAGTTATAGAGTTGTAGCTTCTAGAAGTTTCTAGAGTTTTTATTATTTATTTTATTCTTTAGCATGCTGGTTCCCGCCGATACGTGGGATACGCCGGAGCATTCGCCGCCCAAGCGCACTGCCGACAACAAGTCCAAGGTCAGCCCGTGACCCATTTTAACCCGAAAATTCAACTTTTTAAACTTTCAAAACCACCCCCCCCGCCTACTAATTCGATTTTTCGATTCCTCTGGCGTCATAACAATGGGAAAAAACTGAGCCAAGCCGGTAAAGGTTGCTTAACGGGGGGGGGGACAAACAACGGGGGTGGAAACAATTTTTGTATTTATAAAGGATGTCCCGCTATTTTGAAACAGCCATCGGATCGAACGTCGGAAATTATCCTAAGCGAATTAGTTTCAGTCGAAAAAAACTTCATTTTTAACGATTTTTAATTGATCAAACTTTTTAGCTTAATAAAGTACTGATTTTAAATCATGGTATTTCGGGCCGATATTAGATCTCTTAGTATAAGTTTCGACGCTCTATCCGATGGCACTAATGAAATGCCGACGAAAAAGCTCAAAACGCCGAAAGAATTCGCGGGGGGAAACAGAACTTTTTTTCGCCCAAGCCTAGATTGTGTATATAGAGAATGGAAATGCTTCTAAATTGTTTATAGCCATTCCTAAACATAAAAATTTTACAAAATTTAATTAAAAAATTTAATTTAGGTAGAAAAATCAATTTTTTTCGGCCCAAAAATGACCAAATTTTCGACTTTTTCAAGCATTTTTCTAACTTTTTAAAAAGTTTTTTTCCGATTCAAATAAGCTTAATTTTTGATTAAAACAACGTGACAACACTTTATAATTAATTACTATCCCCACCAGGGCCGACAGGAAAAAATTTGGTCCCCCCCCCGGGAATAAACAAGTACCGGATATTTTTTTACTCAAATTTGTAAATTTTTCACGTTTAGGAATAGTAAAACACGATTTACAAACCCGGCTACCATTTATTTTTGAAAGTATAGGTCCTAAGAGAAAACTAGCCCATAGCCCATTCAAGCAGCTCATTTCCAGCGCCGTTCCACCTCTACCAGCCCTGCTGGATCCGTCAGCGAGAAGAAGGCCCCAGTCCCGGTTGGCAACCGGGCTGGGGTTGCCCCCGAACCATCTACCAACTCGACAAATACGACAAGCATCGAGCCCGGGTGGGTCATGGCACACGGTTCTGGTCTGTTAGCGGGGGAGGCGGAATTTTTAGCGGGGGAAACCGCTTTTTGTTTTTCCATCCCTACCTGTTGACGAAGTATTATGTATCTTTATAGTGTTTTTAGTAGTGTTTGATCCTAAAAGGTTATAAAAAAATGTTTATGTTTTAAATTAGAACATTTTGACATTTTTTGGTCACTGTTCATACATTTTTCACCAAAAATTCAAAAATTTTCGAAAATTTGTTGGATCGAAAAGAATTGATTTATATTGTTGTTGGACCTCAAAACTATGTAAAATGCTATTACAATGGTTTATATTTCGTTGTAGGGCCGTGGAGAATCACAGGGGGAAAATTTGGTTCCCCCCAGCTAAACCCCCCCCCCCGCCCCGCTAACAGTCCAGAACCTGGCAACTGCCACTCTCTCGCTTTACATGGCCAATTTTCAGCGCCCATTCGCCGTCAGAGATGGCCGCCGGCAAGACGAACAAGATGAAGCCGGCCGACGAGAAGATGACAAACAAGGAGGTTCGTCTGTTTAAACTTTTGTTAGAAACAAACCGGATTCGAAAAACCGGTTTAGAACAGTTTGCCCCCGACCGGTTCTCGGTTTAAGAAAAACCGCTTCGCGGCTTTTCAACGCTGGCCGCGCCTAGGACCGATCAAAGAGTTTAATTTGCATACTTCTTCCCGAAGGCTAGACATAGAGGCGGCGAGGCGATGAAGGGGCGGGGGTTGGGCGTTACGCGTGGCGGGTGCGGCTAATTTCATAGCACGCTTTCGCCGCTAACAGGAAAAATGGAAACGAGAGGAAAATCACGATGGGGTTCTTTTGCATTTTCGAGGGGGTCTAGAAATGTATAGTAAGTTAATAGACGGTATTTTAAAAGTGTGTTTGGTAATCTATAACTATATCTAAGCTAGGAAAATTATCTAAAAATTTTGAAAAATGCTGAAAAAGTGGAAATTTTTATCAAAAATCGGCATTTTTTGGTGGAAAAATTGTTATTTTCCTGTTTTTTTAATAAAAATTTGTAAAGTTTTTACGTTGAGGAATAGCAAAAAATTATAGCAAAACATACCCCCCCGATAATGCGAAAGAACCCCGCGAGCTGGCATACGCCGGGCAAAGCAAACCTTCGTTTGAAATTGAATTCGCTCTCGAGCCCACTGCAAAATGCGGAAACCCCGCTGTTTCGATCTCATTCATAACTTTTATAGTGATCTCGCGACAAGCCGGAATCCTCGACAAGCCGCAGAAAAACCCGCCCTCCTGCCCGAAAAGCCCCCCGCCCCCGCCTCGCCAACATCATTATCCTTTTCTATGCATTGTACTGTTTGTTTGTGTAATAAAGGGTCTACCGGGACATCCGTGTGCAAGAATTACTGCACAAAATGCGCACGGACAGAGAATTCAGTGCTTGTATCCGGAGACGTTCGAAAGTTTTTGCACCAAATTTTATACTAACGCGCAAGTGTGACAAATTTTACCATGTAATGCGAACCCACCGTTCTGAATGCAAGGCAATAACTTGCATGCCTAGCGAGGCACTTGGGTTTGTGTGTGAGAGAGTGAGAAAGATACAGAGAGAGAGGGAGTTTACGACCACTGGTTCATTGAAGCATAGCGGCTTAATCTTCTCAAATTACAAAAAAATTCTAGCAAATTTCGCCGCAAGGAAACAACGTTTCATAATGGCAAACCCGGACAGCATCGCAATCTTACAATCTTGACAACAGCAATTTTTCATAGCCCTGCAATACGTGCAACTACCCGACATGGTTAGCCCTGGGATACCGCGTCTCAGAGAAGGTAACTCATTTCAAGTTCGTAAAGTCTTTATAAAGCCAGTCATGAATGATCTGATCACACCAACGATTTTTATGTTTATCAAAATCCACACAAAAATTTCAAAACACTGCTGCGAAAAAATGTCGAAAAGGACCTTCACGTGCCGGCTAAATATCGAAAAAATGTCGAAAAGGACCTTCACGTGCCGGCTAAATAGGGGGAAAATGTCGAAAAGGACCTTCACGTGCCGGCTAAATATCGA
>CATQJA010001570.1:0-26687 GCA_958295435.1 Mesorhabditis spiculigera
CTAAAGCTACAAGCCTAGCCCCTCTCCACCCTTCCGAAAAAATCCAAAAGTTCCTGGTTGGAAAGTGTGGCCCGGGGACAACGGAAAAGTCCTATGGACGGAGAGCTGGAAAACAACAGGTCACTCGGGCTGGGCGCGGGCTGTTTGCTGTGTGGAGATTGTCGCTTTCTCTCTCTCTTTCTCCCTCTCTCTCTCTCTCGCTCACGCCCAAAAAAAAACCCGAGACTGTTCTAGCCGGCGAGGGGCCCAAAACATCTGTGTTTTGGTCAACAAAACGGGTGGGCTAAAACTTGGCAGAGTTGAGCTTTGATGTTTTAATGGACGGGTTGGGGCGGCGGGCTAGCAGGGAGCCTTGGGGATTGGGACTTTAAAGGGGGTAGTGACGTTGAAATCTAGAAGCTTTTGGGAGAGGATAGCAGTGACAATTTGCGGAATTTACGAGAAAATTACCCTACAATTCTGCGGTCCGATCAAAAGCAACAGGGGCAAATTGACAAATCGCAGCAACAGAGAGGCAGAGAGAACGAGAGAGAGAGAGAGAGAGAGAGAGAGAGAGAGAGAGAGAGAGAGCCAGACGTCCATTGCGCGGCAGTAGCCCTTCCCACCAATTTTCGGTAGGTTGTGGAGATGCGCGGGTGGGGGGTACACTGGAATACAAAGGACAAGGCCGAGCCGATGGGTGGACCGGTCGTCACTGACTCACAAATTATGCAACAAAAGACCCCCATTTCGGGGAAGAAGAGAAGGGGAAAGGGAACGGGGGAATTAGGCGGATTCTGGGATGGGAATATGGGTGGAATGACCTATTGGTGGATATGAGGCGAGAGATAGAGAGAGCGAGAGAAAGAGAGAGAGTGAGTGAGAGAGAGAGAGAGAGAAAGAGAGAGAAATGAACTTCTGTCTCACATCTCGCCACAGAACCCCGTAAATCTGACCGGAACCCTGGCTTAATCAGATTTTTTTGTAGTTCCAAACCAGGGCTCCGAAAACGGATTTTCCCAAAGAATCCCTGCTAGCTGCCCCGTGACTGGATATCCCAATTCCACAAAAATAATAAATTAAGTACGAATTCATTTTTCTGCGTAAATCAGGGCCCGCGAAGCCAAATGAACCCCCGGAAATCGGAGTCGACGCCCCCGCGCAGGCCCAAATATTTTGGGTATTGCGAGCCGGGGGCCCAGCACCACCCAGCTGCCCCCCGGGTCTCAGGTGACCATCCCAGCCAAACCACCAAACCCCAACAATGCCTTATGCTAATGTTGCGGCCGATGGGAAGCTGAAGCCTCGATTAGCATAAAATCCGTGGGGGTAATTATGGTTGGTACGTGATACAGCTTTGAACGGGAATAACGCCAAAATACCTACATTTAAAATACCGACCGCCGAAAGTTCTTATATTTGAAATTTCGACAGCCGAAATGCCAATAATCCCGACATTCAAAATCCCGACATCCAGACTCCGGAAGCCAGAATGCCTAGTGCGGAAATCCCGACACCTAAAAGGCCGACGTTTGAAATCCTCACAGACAAAAATCTCGACACGCAAAGTCACCAAACTCAAAATACCGACACCTAAAATTTCGACACTCAAAACCTTGAAAGCCAAAACTGCGATATTAAAATTACCGCCGTCCATACTTTTGAGCCTACATCCGTTTGCGACGTGTCGGGATTTTCTCGAGATTGAGATTTTCTGTCGGGATTTTGACCTATCGGGATATTGCCAAACTTAAACATCTTAAGGTATTGAAATTTTTAGGAACGGAACCTATCTTTATCCTTCCCTTACCCCAACCCCGTCAAGCCGCCAATCCGCCATTTGGAGCCCCGCGGAGTGTCCATAAAAACGGAAGCCGCTGGCTGCGGTGATAAGCCGTTGAAGCGAATTGATTCGTACATGGCGAGAGAGAGCGAGAGAGACAGAGAGCAAGCTAGAGAGAGAGAGAGTGAGTGAGAGAGAGATATTTTAAACGAAACTCTAGAAAAAGCCAGAACCCGCAAGCGTCACCCCGAAAAATGCTGGAAAAACAACCTTTCGACTCGCCGAAAAAGGTGGCGGCACGACGCGGCGGTGACCAGCACCCTTTCCAAAAGGCTCGCCTTTCCCCAACAAAAACAATCAACCATTCACTTCCTCGGGCCTGCAAAAACACTCGAGAATCCTCCTCCATTTTCTGTCATTAATGTCGAGCAATGAAAAATAATAATAAAGCTAATTTTCGTTTTTTATAGGCCAAGAACAAAAAATTCTGATGGTATCCGTTTAAATTACATACTTGGAAGGCTTCTTTTTTGCCGAAAATTCATTCAAAATTTGCATGACTTGCCGGCGACTTTAAAAGTTTAAAATCGATCCAGAAGTCCAAAAAACGATCGAGAAAAATAAAAAAAAACTACAAAAAAAAAAACCCGATAAACGAAGTAATTTTTAGTGGTGATTTTTGTAACAGAATGGCGATAATTCAAGGCGGTGTACGTTCTGCCTCTAAATTTTCTAAGAGATCTCCGCTAGCTTGCCTCTTTCCTCGATTTTCTTGAATTATACAGTCTTGAAATTCCGTTATTCCAAATACTTCCCTTCGATTCGTCAATGGCTTGTGACCGGGATGGTCAGCCGGGGGACCGGGTGGCGGCTGGCCGGGTGCCAAAAGAAAAGAGAGAGGGAGAGAGAGCGAGAGAGAGAGAGAGACACAGAGAGAAAAACAAAGCCACAGACAGACAGTGAGAAATACAGGGCACGAAGACAACATAAAAAGGCAGGAATTGCCGCGCTGCCCCAGCTGAACCACCAGGGGGGTAAAAATAAACTCGCCATGACAGTCGGAAACCGATCGATTTTACACGGATATAATTCAGAGTAGAGAACGTACAGTAACGTAAAAAAGTATTGTAACGGAACCCCGTAAAAATCATGGTTGTTTTAGTACAAAAATTATTAGTTGCAGTTTTTAATCTATATTTTTTAACCATCGAAATTTGCCATCCAGTTTTTAAAATCGGTAAATCCTAAATCAAACAGTTCCCTGCCACCAACCTGGTAGTGCATTTTGCGATTCTGCAGCGCCGCCTGCCCAAATAGTGAATGCTGGACGGGGGCTGAAAAAATATTGAATCGATGGGTTCGAATGGGGAATAAAAAAGAATTAAATGAAAAAATAGGACGATTTCTCACTATCCCTCACTCATAATCTCTCCCTCCTTCTCTCTCTCTCTCTCTCTCGCTCTTTTTCTAGCTCTCTCTCTCGCTCCCTCCCTCTCTCTCACTCTGTCTCTCTCCATCTCTCCCTCCTTACCTGATCCAAACTGCGGTAAAGGGTTGGCGATCGATGTCCGCTGATTAATATTCATCCCTCCGCTATTGCGGTCCATCTGAAAACACGGGAATTGGCCAAATATCAATTTGGATTCGTCTAAATTGAAAAGTCAACTTAATTCTCTCGCTGGACCGTTCTTAAGTTTTTATAAGTCTATATCAGTTTTCGACCGTTGAGAAATAACTCTTTCTTGCTATGGAAAGGCTATGAACCCTCAATCAAGAAATCAAAAAACTAAACTACAAAATTGGCACTTCAGGGGGGTTTTTGGTAGTGGATGGGAGGGGGAATGGCCGGGGGAGTAGCGAGTGATCGATGAAAAGAGTCGAGAATGGCCCTTTTGCCCCGTTTCGACGGCGAGAGAGAGCGAGAGAGAGAGAGAGAGAGAGCCACTGAAAGGCCATCATCGATTGATCTGTGGGCCATCAACCAAACACACGAACTACGCTGGCGATGATTGGATCAGGGGGTTCATGGATGGGATTCCTAAAGAATCTCTGCTAGACGGCCCTGGTCAGATAGCTTAAAAACAAGAGAATCAAAGAGAAGAAGCGGATACGATCTTAAAAACACTGCTTTGGATAAATTCGCGACAAATTGCTACAAGATCGCTGCTAGCCAGTCCCAAAAAATCCCAAAATTTTGTTACTAGCTAATTTAAAAAATTCTCTGCAGCGGCTAAGAAAAATCTAGAAAAATAGCTTCTAGAAAATTCTCAAAGCAACTCTGCTAGCAACCCCCAAATTCCTCAGAGATCTGCCAGCCGCCCAAAAAATTTCTAGGAAATCATTAGATACTGCTGATCCGCTAAATATCCCTACTAGTTTCCGGTCAACTCCCAAAAGAATTCTGCTAGCCTGCCCCTACCTTGCCCTTTTCCCTTAAAAGTACAGGCGCCCCAAATGGTTCCCCCCACCGGATTTCCACACGGATCCGATATCGTGCCGCCGATTCAAGGCCGCCCACACTTTTTGTGCGCATCCCGCGCGATTCCCGATTCAGATAAGAATTTGAGGAGTTGAAGGAGAGGCCGGAAAAATTTGAAGTTAGCGTTTCGATGGGACCAAAGGACCTACGAAGCCAAAGAAAGCGCAATGGGGGTAAGACGGAGGCCAGGGTTGAAAAGTCGCGAAGCGGCTTTTCAACCCTGGTAAAAATATAAACCAATAACAAGGAGCTTTCAGGGTTTTAAAAAATAAGGAAAAACATCGAGAAACCGTACAATACTCCGAAAATACGAGCCGCCGACACGATTCTTTAATGGCCCCTTAAAAGCACCTAAACCGCCGGGAAAAAAAGGATTTATGGCGTCGAAATTGTACATTAGTACGATCGGGCCATAAGCCTAAGCCTAACCGAAGCCTGTTCCTAAGCCAAGCCTATCCCTAAGCCACGTCTAAGCTAAAGCTAAGCCCAACCCCCAAGCCGAAGCCTAAGCTTAAACCTAACACAAGCCTAAACCTAAGCCTAACCTAAGCTGAACCCCAAGGAAAGTCTATGCCTAAGCTTAGGCTTAACCATGAGCCTAAGCCAAGCTTAAGCTTAAGCCCAAGGATAAGCCTAAACCTAGGCCTAAGCCTAACCTAGGCCTAACAAGGAGACGTTTTTTAGTGTCCACGGAGTTTCGAAATCGGACCAAGCCTATTTTATGCAGAATTTCGCGCTGACTAAAATCTCGTTTTCAGAATCTGCGAAACGACCAAAATAAGAAAGTTATGACGCTTTAAAGCGCGAAAAACAGCACAAATTGGCCATTTTGGGCATTTTTCACACTTTAAAGCTTCATAACTTTTGAAATATGATTGTTTCGCAGATTCTGAAAAGTACGTTTTGATCAGCGAAAAATTCTGCATAAAATAGGCTTGGTCCCATTTTAAAACTCCGTGGACACTAAAAAACGTCTCCTTGTAAGCCTAACCTAGGCTAAACCCTAAGCGAAGTCCATGCCTGAGCATAAACCTAAGCCTAAGCATCAGGCAAGTCCAGACTAAAGCCGAAGCGAAGCCTAAGGCTAAACCTAAAAATTACGTACGCCAGAATCCGTAATGACGACCGAAATAAATGCCTACGTGAGCCCATGTCATCGATCCTCCTCCCCCCAAAAACTCTCGGCCAACACAAAAAACGGCTGAGCGGAGCGGCGTCTTGGGCCCTCATTTGGACGGGGCCAAGAAACCCTGGGCCCTCCTCCCTTCCCCGCCTCGCCGGCCTTTTTTTTGCACTTTGCAAATCTTGCTGGGAAACATTTTTTTCGGCGAGGGGCGTCCAGAGGATTTGGGCGGAAAGGCGGGGTTCTCCAATATCTGCTCGGCGGGATTAGTTGGAAGCTTGGAAGCGAGGTTTTTGTTGGGGGTTTGGGTTTTTGATTTTTAAAGGGGCGTTGAAGGGAAAGTTTAGAGGAGGCTTTTGAGGAAACAGGCATGGAAAAGAGAGCGAGCGTGAGAGAGAGAGGGAAAGAGAAAGGGGAGAATGCGAAAGATAGAGAGCATGAGCGAGTGGGAGAGCGTGAGAGAGAGCGCGAGAGGGTGGGAGAGCATAAGAGAGAGGGAAAGGGGGTGAGAGAGCGGGAGTAAGTAGAGATATCGAGAATGAGAGAGACTTCACGAGCATGATCCAGCGCTAGCTTAATAAAGAGTGAGCATGAGCGAGAGAAAGGGGAAGTTAGCGAGCTCCACATCATCAGATCGGGAAATATAGAAACTTTTAGACAGCGAGAGACTGAGAGAGAGCACGATATCCTGAGGTCATCAGAGACATAAGAACTTTTAGTGAGAGAGCGAGAGCATTAGATTGAGAGGGAGAGAGAGGGATAGAGAGCAATTCAGCCCCTCCTCCCCACCCCAGACACCCTATATTTGGACTTTCTCCCCCGAATGCTTATTAGTTTGAGCCCGCGGCAAAATGAGAGCCGCTCCCCCATGCCATGGATCCCCACACTCGCCGAAAATTGGCCTCAAAAAAGGGTAGGAGGCTGATTTCCGGCCGGGCCGTTTTCTGAATTGAGGCCGAATATTCTTGGAATGACGGATGGCACGTATCGGATAGACCGCCGGAAATTGGATGTTAGATATTTTGAGGTTTAGAGCGTTCTAAGGATGTCGAGATGAAAGTTGGAAAGAGAGAGAGAGAGAGAGAGAGAGAGCGAGAGAGAGAGAGAGGGAGAAAGATTATTTAGAGGCTTGCCAAAAGCCCGGAAAAAAATCGAAAATGCCCATGACTAGCGGTGGGAAAATCGAAAAAAGTCACGCAACGGCGCCAGACACGATCTGGCGGGATAGACACTGCCATTTTCCACTGGCAGACAGCCAAATCGCCCATTAAAACCATCGACTACGCGACTGTACAGTGGACACAGGACCCACGAGGCTGCCCAGCGCGGCGCGGACCCGCAATCCGTTCGCCTCGTACGGCTCGTCGTCGTAGAACATTTCGTCGTTTGCTAGCCAGCCGGTCACTCGTTTCGTGGAGTGTTGTGTAGTCTATAGTCTGTAGGCTGTGTGGAACAAAGAAAACGAACTTAAAAAGAGAGGAAAGATGATTTAGAATGTAACACAAAAAACTGAATTTAAAATTCACGATTCAAAATAGTTAATTAAAACTATTAAATAGTAAAAACAAAATTTATATGGAATAAGAAAAAATTATTTCAAAAATAGCCTCGGGCGATCTAGTATAGTTTTTTGGAAAAAAAACATAAAGATTTCTTTTTAATTGTACAAATATTAAAATTTAACTAAAAAGGCGTAGAACACCCAAAAAAAATAATGAAAAATGGGTTACATCTGCGCATTAATAGCCAAATTTTTGAAACTACTCCGAATTACGGGACATTACATACTTTTAGGAGGAATCAAAATCAAATTAAGATTAGCAGTACCGGGTTTCTAAGGTATTAAACAGAGCGGAAAGAAGGAAAGCTTGGAACAGTGATAAAAACCAATAACTTTTCGAGTTCACTTAAATTATCGTAGTCTTAGCTTAAGCTTAGGCTTAGGCTTAGGCTTGGTTTGGGCTTCGGCTTAGGATTAGGCTTATGCTTAGGCTTTAACTCAGACTTAACTTAACAAGACTTTAACAAGGAGATGGTCTCAGCTCGACACCGAATTTCGTTTTGAAAATTTGCACACTGATAGAGCTCGACGAGACGAATCGATTGGTGTAACTTTCAGCTGCCCATACTATAAAATAGCCGAGTTATAAGCATTTTAAGTTTTTGCATACATTTTGCATTTTTTCCGCCCTACCTTCATAAGCCCTCGCCCTTCTCCCATCACCGTGGCCTGGTGGCCTAGTGGCGTAGTCGGCGGCGTATGGGGAATCTATTGAAGGTTCGAACCCGCTCACGATTTTTATTTTTTGCTTTTTGGCACAAATGCTGCCATTGGCGTTCTGAAGGCCTGGAATCAGTTCGTATTCCTTATTTTAACCCTTGCAAGGCGCAGTGACCATAAAACATCTTTTTTCAGAAATTGGATTTTTGACCCCAAGGGGCATTAACTGTCCCAGAAACAATATTAAAAATTTGAAATAGAACAAAAAGTTAAGAATCAATATGACATACGGTGAATGCGTTGTGTGTCAGCAAGCATTTTTCATTGTCGCAATTTTTTTGAAAATGTTGTTCATAGGTTGTGCATAAGTCTAATGCTAAGTTCGAAAATTTTTGATGATGAGGTATTGTGGGCACTGCGCCTTGCAAGGGTTAAAATAAGGAATACGAACTGATTCCAGGCCTTCAGAACGCCAATGGCAGCATTTGTGCCAAAAAGCAAAAAATAAAAATCGTGAGCGGGTTCGAACCTTCAATAGATTCCCCATACGCCGCCGACTACGCCACTAAGCCACCAGGCCACGGTGATGGGAGAAGGGCGAGGGCTTATGAAGGTAGGGCGGAAAAAATGCAAAATGTATGCAAAAACTTAAAATGCTTATAACTCGGCTATTTTATAGTATGGGCAGCTGAAAGTTACACCAATCGATTCGTCTCGTCGAGCTCTATCAGTGTGCAAATTTTCAAAACGAAATTCGGTGTCGAGTTGAGACCATCTCCTTGTTAGGCGTAGGCTTGAGCTTAAGCTTAGGCTCGTCGGGATTAGGCTTAGCTTTGACGAAGGCCTAGCTTAGACGTAGGCTTAGGCTTCAACGAAAAATCGCCCGAGGCAAACTGATGCAATTAGCATAGCAAATCGGTGTCACGTGGGGTGGGATGGGAATGACCCCCCGGGTCGACGCATCGAAATCGAATCGGCATGCGGAGTGTGTGGCGTATTGGAGGGGGTATTGGCTCGATCGGTGGCTGTTATCAGGGCGGATTGTGGCGTAGCACTGTCTACCTTGCCCCTGTCTCGCTCTCTCCCTCTCTCTCTCGCGCGCGCGCTCTCTCTCCCCCCACCTCCAGTTTGTCCAGCCCTATGTCTACCCAATTCAATCACCGTTTACAGCCTTATCAGCCTCGCTGTCTCTCGCTGTCTGTCACTCTCTCCCCCCCCCTCTCTCTCTCTCTCTCTCTCTCTCCCACCTACCGCCTTATCATGGTCGCGTATCCTCGATCTGGGCAACCGATATGCCCCCGCCGCCCAAGGTCGATCGGGGTTGAGGGTAAACTTTGCCCTCGGATTCTAAGCCTATTCCATTAATTGTCGTGAGGGTAATTAGCATAATTCCCACCAAAAAAGGGCCCTTATGCCTTGCGTGTCTCTGAAATTTTGGGGCAGTGAGGAGTAGGACAAAATGAGGGATTTTTCGGTGACTATCTTTGGCGCGCCCTTTCTCCGTATCTCTCTCTCTCTCTGGCTCTATCTCTGTCTCTCTCTCTCGCTCTCTGTCTCTCTCTCTCGCACTCCCCGGCTAGGTTCGATGTAAGCTTAATATGGTTCGTAAATTCTAACATTAAGCCAAACGCTATTTACAAATTCTTGAAGTTTTTTAAAGGGTTTTCAGGTTATTTTTTCAAATTTCACCTCCGATCTGACCCTGTGTTTTTTGATGCCGCGCCGACAGTCGATAGGCGCCAGACGGAACCTCGAATTCTAATCCCGGCCAATTCCCCCCGCCTTGCTACCCCCATCTGCTGATCTTTTTCTAGAGGGTGGAAACGGTGGAAAAAGACGAGCGGAATGGTCCACAAACTGTTTGTTTTAGATGGGCCCCCACGGAGGGAGGCTGAACAAATGACTGGTCACTTTCGGGGGGTCCACCTAGAAAAGTATGGGCTATTTGGGAAAAGAGTGGGCGTGTAAATGGTTTACAGGGGGAAGAGCGAAAGAAAGAGAGAGAGAGAGAGAGAGCGAGAGAGAGAGAGAGAGAGAGAGAGAAAGAGGAGTTAGAGAGAGAAAGAGAGAGACAGCCATGCTCAGCTTCCGTAAAAGTCGCTGCTAGTTTATCCCAGTGAGGCTTACGTAAGGCGAGAGAGACGAAGAGAGAGCGAGAGAGCGATAGAGAGAGAGCGAGTGAGAATGAGAGCCTATTTTTCCTGGCTTCCTGGCCCCTTTAAACGCTCTCTTTTTGCTTGTTTTCCCCGTAAGCATTGACCTGAGATCAGCCCCAGTCTCCCAGTCATCACGCTTTGTTTTCATCGAAATGGTTCCCCCGTGTAAATCCCCGTGGGACCCGACAGCGTACGTAGTAAAACTACGTGCGATGCGGTAATGAGCGAAAATCAGAGAGAGAGAGAGAGAGAGAGAGAGAGAGAGAGAGAGAGAGAGAGAGAGAGAGAGAGAGAGAGCGAGAGTGAGCGAGCGAGCGAGAGAAAATTAGATAAAAAGGTTTTTTCAAAGCTTTTAAACCCATCTACCAAAAAATGTGCGAAAATGGGCGGGCCGGCGGTCCTCCACCAATTTTCGAGAGGGCTTTTTTAAGGATTTTTGGGGGGTCCCGCAACGAAAATTTGCCATTGGCGGAATGCCAGAGAAAAGAAGGCAGGTGGAGTTCGGCGTACAGGTGAAATCTATGGCAAGTGATGTTTTTTAGGGCGATGAGGCTAGTCATTCGGGTTACGGTAGGAACATTTGGGTATACAGTAAAATATGGATTTCAATTGTCGGCGATAGAAAGCGAGATAGCAAGATTTCTTGAGGAAGCGGCAACAAGCGGTGATTTTTGAGGATAGGACGGCCTACTGTAGAAAATTCCAAGCTGCCTTAGGCCAGGTCTAGGCTTGGCTTGAGATGGGCTTAGGCTTGGCTTAGGTTGGGCTTAGGCTTGGTTAGGCTTGGCTTAGGCTTAGCTTAGGCTTGGCCTCGGGTTGGTTTTGGCATGGCTTCGGCTCGGCTTCGGATATGCGACCATGATAAGGCGGAGTTGGGAGAGAAAGAGAGAAAGAGAGAGAGAGACGAGAGAGGAACTACAAAAAACCGACCATATGCCTTACGCTTTCCAAAAAAAATACCGTAAAAAATTATTTTATTTAATATATAATTTAAATATTTTAAAAATCCTTTTAAAAACGACAGTATTTACTACAAGTAATACAACACCAAAAAATGCCCTAAAATGCGTCCAAAACCCACCAAATTCCCGTTCGGGGTCCCGGCTGGAACGGGAAATATTGGCATTTGCGTGGATGGCGTTGGGTTCGGGATCGGGAGCGGATGATGATGGGGTGGATTCATGCCAAGGCCCGGGGTTACTGTAGGGGGTCCCGGCGGGAATATAGGCCAATTAGGGACCGAACCCCACTGGGGTACCGTACCCAGCATACCGTTGTCCACGGGGGTCGGAAGCGGAATTTTTTATTCTTCAAAAATTAGGGAATATTCGAGGGCCACAACGAGGGGCCTAGAGAGCTCGATTTGTGGGTTTTGATTTTGGATCTGAAACAAAACTTGTGGTTTGAGACAAGAGAGAGAGAGAGAAAAATGAGAAAACGAGAGGAACAGATAGAGAGAGAGCGAGCGAGAGATAGAGAGCGAAAGTGAGCGTGATAGGAAGACAGAAAAAAAGAGCAGGCATTCCTCAATGGTTTCCGCTAGCCTGCCCCATTTTTTGGTCCTGCCTTGGACGTTTCCTCTAAGGATTCCTGCAAGCACACCCAGCATTAAAAATTCCAGACAACAACTCCTGGCTGCGATCTGAATTCAAAAGATAATCCGACAGGGTACACACACCGTTTTTACGCTCCACAAACTACAGGCGTACATAGGAGCGCAGCGTAGCCCCGGGCCCTATTCCTTCCAACTTTTTCTATTGTTTATCCAATCTCCAATCCCTTGCCGCTGCCAAAAATCGACGACGAAATAGTCACGTGGCCAGGCGGTGCACACTGCACTTTAGGTCTCCCTCTCTCCCTCTCTCTCGCTTCAGAAATGCGCTATAAGTCCACACCTAGGGGACCAATTGGGTATAGTTGTTGTGCGGAACTTTTACAAAAAAGGGGCAGGTGGGCAAAGAACAAAATACGCGCGTCATTTTTGGTATTAAATGAATAGAGAGAGAGAGAGAGAGAGAGAGAGAAGAGAGAGAGAGAGAGAGAGAGAGAGAGAGAAGAGAGAGAGAGTGAGCGAGAGAGCGAGAGAGAGCCAGAAAAGTCTAGCAAGCGAGGAATTTGATGAGTTGGAAAGCGAGAGACAGCGAAGGAGAGAGAGCGAGAGAGAAAATGAGAGAGAGAGAAACAGCGAGAGACAGAGAGACAAAACAAACATTCAATTCCTATTAAAATTCCAAAATCAACCCTCGACCCCATTCCTTTTTTGGCATCACGCCAAAACTGGGGGCCAGGAAGAAGAAATGTGATCGGAGTGGACGAGACTGGAAGGGGGGATCTGAAAGTCTACACATGAAAAGAGAAGAGCCAAAAAGGGGGAGGGGCGAACGGAACATTCGGGCGGGACTTGGCTCTGCCCCCCTTTTCTACCCTTTTTTTTGTTAAGGCCGCCTGGCAGACGGCCAAATGACGATTCGAAAGGGCTGAAAAGGCCCCGCCTCTCTCTCGCTCTCGCTGCCTGTTTACTCTTTTTCTCTAATCAAAAAATGGGCCCCCATCTATCGCCCAGCCAGCCGTCTGGCCGCCCCTCAAAGCCAGTGTTTCGAGAAACGAATTTCGTAATATTGCCCAGAAAATGTTAAAAGGGGCTTCTTAAAAGAGAGACCATGGGGAGAAAATTCTTTCCGGATATAGGGCAATGCAAACTAGCAGAGATCTTTGGTGATAGGGGCAGCTATCAGGAACACTTTGAAGAATCAGAGGAAAAGCTGGCAGAGATATTTGAGGAAATTGAAAAAGAGGTAAGCGTGGCAAACTAGCAGAAACAATTTGCTGAAAAGCGTGAGGACGAGAAGGCAGTCTAGCAGAGATCATTTGAGAAGAAGCCGGCAGCCTAGCAGAAACACCTTGTGGAAGGAAGCTAGTTACCAGAGAAAAAGGTAAGCTAGCAGGATTCTTTGAGGAAAAGTCGGCGTCTAGAAAAGTGGATGAACTAGCAGATTTCATTTGGGAATACTTTAAAGGGAGAGTGCCAGCAATAAATTGCTTCAAAAGTCTCGGTAATTCTACTAAAAATAACCGCAACCGGGATGGCCATTCATTCGAGGGGCACCTCGGTGATTTACATAAGTGAAAGCCGACGGGGGTCTCGATTTTTTGGAGGGTATATGAAACGTGACATATAGTATGTGAAACGGGACACCCTGAAAACAACCGGCTTATCGCCCTTTTCGACATGGAAGAGAGGCCATCGCAACAATTTTAATTTTTGGGGGTAAATTTTGGAGATTCCTAAATAGGTCACTATAGGTCACTATAGGTCACTGCTAGCTTGCCCTGAAAAATTTTTTTTGTCAATGAATCTTTGCTAGTCTGCCGATTTCCTCAAAGGAGTCTGGTTTTCTCAAGAGACCATTGCTAGCCTACCGATGTCAAATCTCAAAGATCTCAAAGAATCTCTGCTCGTTTGCATCCAATTTCCTCAAACGATTTTTGCCAGGCCCTCCATCCAATTGCTCAAAAGATCTCTGCTAGCCTGCCTCTCGCTTCCGCAAAGAATAACTGCTAGCTTGCCTCTCGTTTTCACAAAGTATCACTGCTATGAGACCTCCAAGAAACCAAAAACACATCCATTCAAATCTCCTCGAAATCCTCCCACCACCTTTTTCAAGTCCGCCATTTTACAATTGACAGGTTTCACGGGAAGCCTCGTAGCGTGGCGGAACAAAATTTTGAGAGAGAGAGAGACAGAGAGAGAGAGAAAAATCTCTTCTACAGTACCCCTCATTTGCTGAGTAATCCCCCCGAGTATTCCCCTCCCTAATTGTCACCCATCCCACCCCGTACTTGTCTTCAATTTGAAAATCGGCCTTCCGAAAAAGATCCCAAAAATTCTTACTGTACCCCCGGCAATAAAAGAAAATACGTTGGGCTCCAAAAGACAGCTGCCCGGAATGCCGCCTCCC
This sequence comes from Mesorhabditis spiculigera, assembly GCA_958295435.1. Taxonomy (NCBI): domain Eukaryota; kingdom Metazoa; phylum Nematoda; class Chromadorea; order Rhabditida; family Rhabditidae; genus Mesorhabditis; species Mesorhabditis spiculigera. The sequence continues at coordinate 13,701 of CATQJA010001570.1, forward strand.
CCTCCGGCCGACAATATGCAATTAATTTTTAGGCTTTAGGCTCTGGGGCCAACATTTTTTTTTGCTGGGCGGTCACCGGAATTAGTCATGTTGTGTCGGGAGTACCGAGGAGCTGAGATCGGAAATTGGAAGTTTCGTAAAAAATTGAAAGTCTGGAAAATAATAAATCCTACCGTAAACCAAGCGTAGGAATTTTTAAAGGGCCTTTATTTTTTAATTTTTAATTTTTTGCTCTTCGACGATTACGACTACGACGATTTTTAATTTTTAAAAGAAGGCTAATATCCACAATATAGTACTAGCGGTATAAAAAGTAGCCGCCGAAAATCTACCGTGATCTCTTAAAAGGTGTTTTAAAAAGCCATGGAAAAAGAAGAACTCTAAACAGCTCTGCTCAATTTCTTTTATTCACCAAAAGTTGCAGATTATAGCAATTCAACGTTTCCTAAAAGTTGGCCCAGCTACCGTAGCGCGGCCGGCCAGACAGCCCACCGCAATTAACGCCTGGGAATCCAGGCTTTCCCATTCAGGGTTTTTCTGCTAAGTTTTTCCGGTAATCTTTTCCGGCGGCGGAGCACGTAGCCAGGTGGTAGACTTTTCATCTCGAAAAATCAACTTTTTTGCCCGGTTTCTACATTGTGCAAATTGGAGCGGCGCGTAATTGGGGACAGAAAATTGGGAGGCTACGTGTCAGACGTGTTAATTCAAGGCGTAGAAAAATACGCTTCACTCCTAGATACATCAAAAAACTGCAGAAAACGTCGTTGTACGCTACGCTTCGCAGAAATACGCAAGGAAAAGTACGAGAAAGTAGGATACGACAGTCCCCAATTCGCTACAATACATTACAGTACACTACCGTACGCAACAATGCGCGAAGCTGCGCAACAGTACGCCATCGTACAATATTTTCACACCGTAATCGATGCAACGCTTCCTGGCACTATCCCTTGAAAACGTTCTCTGACTCATTGCTTAATTTTTGAATTCTCTTGCTCCTGAAAACCCAGCCATGGCCCCCAATTAGAAGCAGACGTCAAGCTCCTGTCTCTCTTTCGCTCTCTCTCTCTCACCAGGGCCCAGGGGAGGGCGAAACTTCATGAATGGCATATCTCAACGCGTCTCAATATCAAACATTCTCTCCCCTTAAATCCCCATAGCAACATTCAGACATCTATCCACTTTTCGGGTGGGAGAGAGAGCGAGAGAGAGAGAGAGAGAGAGAGAGAGAGAGAGACACTCCACGTCAGCCCTAATCCCATCAACGCCCTGAAAAAGGCTGCGACCCCCTGGGGTGGGCCCCAAGAAAAAGGCAGCAAAAAACGGCTAGGGCCCAGCAATGGGATTGTAGTCAAGAACGGAAATTCACCGGGAAATCAGAGGAGGGGCAGAGGGGATACGGTAGATGGGGAGGCTGGAAAAATCGGCTGGCGAACTTTTCAGCCGGACCAGTCGGGTTCAATGTTCCAGGGTAGCGGGGATAAACTTGGCCCAGGTTTAGGTGGTTTAAAAGGTTTTATAACAAGAAAATAACCATAATAATATGAGAAGCTTGTTAATAATTTTTTTTACAATATTTAAAATGGCCTAAATGCGATTCTAGGATAGGATAAGAGATAAATCTATAAGCAAAAAAATTAAAAATACGCCAAAAAGCAAATAAATTCGCTTCAAATTTGCGGTCTTTTAAAGGCTTTTAGATTCTTAGGGCTTCATACTTATTTCTTTTGTTATAACGTAATATGACCCCAATTTCAACACTCTAAAACTTATAAAGTTACGAATTATTTGCAAAACATCCAAAATCAATTTTTAAAGCCAAAATTTTTTTCAAAGTCCAGCGAGGCCATCAATTATAATTCTATAAAATGCACTAGACAACGCTAGCTTACAAAAATCCACAACACTGAAAAAATGCGAAAATTCCGAAATACCGACCTGGATAGGGCTGTGCGCAGGCGGGGGCTGGACATTCCGGTGTGAAGGACGATTGCTCGGGATACCGTGTGTCGATTTCATCAGGCCGACAGCAGATTCTGAATTTAAAATGTGAGTAAATCTTTCTTTCTCCAGCTCGTCCTCTCTCTCTCCCTATCGCTCTCTCTCTCTCTCTCTCTCTCTCTCTCTCTCTCCCTCTCTCTCTGTCTGCGATATCACTCTCGCTCTCTCTACCACTCGCTTTCGGGGTAAGTATCTCTGTCTGTCTGTCTCTCTCTCTCTCTCTCTCTCTCTCTCTCCTCTCTCGTTCTACTTCAGAAAACCTTTCCATATTCCATAAAGTCCCTCTCCTTCTCCCTAATCTTCCTGGGAATAAAGGCGTTCCTGTCTGTCCTCCTCCCCTCCTAGAGTACACAACCATACTAATCCCTCCGATACAAACAACAGCCCATCCGTTGGGAGAAGCCGAACCGATTTTTGGACATTGCAACCTCTCCCCCTGGGAACCCGTTTTGCAAAAATCACCCATTCCCAGAAATTTTGCATGAGAATTTGCGAAGAAACGGGAAGCGATCTTTGCGATTTGCTGAATGGGAAATTGGAAAGTGCCTAAAGGGGAAGAAGTATTATAGCTTCCTGTGAGGTATCGTGACGGAGTGTAGCGGTGCTTTGGCATTATCGGGGGAGGGGACGTTTTTCTGGAGGAGAGATCGGAATTTTGTAAGTGTAAAGGCCTCCGTGATAGAGGTAGCTTAATAGTGCTTTTAGTAAAACTTCTAAAACAGTAAAGTTTTTTTAACAAAGTTTCAAAGCTTTTTAAACTTTGTATCTGCATTTTTTGTCTTTTAGCACATAAAATAGTAAAACTTAGGAATTTTTCATTGTTAAATTAGCCAATAACCTTCAAAAAAATTTAAAAATTAGAAATTTTCGTATAAAAATCGGTCCAAAAATCTCATTTTTTTTGGTTTTCTAGTGTCGAGTTCTAAAGTTTCTAAAAAGTTGGTATTCCTCCCCTCCCCCGATAATGCAAAAGCACCCGATAAAATTTGTCCTGCTACACCCTGCTGACACGCTCCCTTTAAATGCATAATCTTTGAGGCCTCCCTAATTACCCGCTAACTTTTTCTTGATGTTTTCGATCATAGGGGGTGGGTTGTTGGCCTGTATTCAGGAGATGATCAATCATTCTACCCCCGAATTCGCCCGAACGATGATGACAAATAAAAAGCGATGGATGACATGGATTAGAGGCGACAACCCCCAGAAATGGATCAAGATTAACGGCGAGAGACTGAAAATCCCGAAAAACTCACCGCTGGTCGTGCGATTTCTTGAAACCCGGGGACGCTGCCCGACTTCGTGCATCTGGAAATGGGACTTGTGAAATTTTAGGTATCCTTAGGTTAGCTACGCAACGCTACTATAAGTAGCGCGAAAAACCTCCGGAACGCTACGTAACGCTACGGAACGTTACGCAACGCAACGCTACGCAACGCAACGCAACGCTACGCAACGCTACGCTGTGCAACGTTACTAGTTACGCGATGTTATAAAATGCAAAGCAACGGAACGCTACGCTTAGTGGCGTTATAAAAAGCTGCGAAATGGAACGGAAAGTGAAATAACCTCAGGAGAGCTACGCTACACAATTCAACACACAGCTGATAAGTTACCTAAAGCGTACCACAAAAAATCAAGTAAAATAACGCGACGCACGGGTACGCACCACTACGGGTCGTAACGCTACGATACGCGTGGCTAAAGCTGATGAACGAACCAAGTAACTAAAAAAGACAAAATTTTAGCGTCAAGTTTGATTCCGTGAGGCTACTTTAGAATACGCGATATTACGGTTCGAGTAAACCTACGTACGTTACGCTACGTCACGCTACGCAAAGCCAAGTAAGTGCAACTCGTACTTGAAACAAATGTTTTGACGACTAACCTCATGATGAAGCGGCATCGGGCGGTCGCCGAGTTGATCAAGTCGTAGCCCAGGACGAACTTGGCGCATTGGTCCGCCGCCCTGAAAACGGTTTTTTGAAAAATAAACAAATCTTATAGATTGATTTCACTTATTGGCTTGATTTAAACCGTAATTTAGCGTATTAAAAATCATCAAATAAAAAGTACTTTTGCTGATAATTGACTATTTTACCGGTTAGAAGTTATGTTTTAAGCAGCTTATCGCAAAATCCAAAAATACTCAAAACAAACCATAAAATTGTTTCAATTTTGAAATAACTGAATGGATTAATTTACCGCCTCTAAAATTAGAAACAAGCTTTTAAGAAACAATGTAAAATAGCCAAAACTTTACACGTAAAAGATAATAAAAACGAAAATTTTAGTGCAGAAAAAAAATCAATAAATCCACAGAAAATACTAAAATCCAATGAAAAGTTCTCCAAACCTGATTCTGAAAGTTCATCCCCGGGTGTTGCTCCATTTTTGTAAAAAGTAGTTGTTCTTCGCTTTCCTGAACGTCTTCAAGTTCTCGAAAATCAATGGAAATTGTAGAATGCAAGTAAAAAAGTAGCTGATCGGAGGGCTAGATTGAGCGGATGTTTTTTGGCGGGTCGAGTTCAGCTAGTAGTCTATCCCCACCCAGGGCCGGGGCATAAAAGATAGGGCGAATGGGGGAGAGTGTGGAGACGTTGAGAGTGATGCCTCTCTCTTTCTCTTTCTCTCTCTTTTGTCTCGGGTTTTTTCTTGGGTATGCTGGCTGGGTTGATTGGCGGGGTGGAAGAAGAAGAAGAAGCAAACACATTCAGGGCAACCAGTGTCTCTGTCTGCGTCTCTCCCTTTACTGTGCTCTCTCCCCTGTCTACCCTGCCATTCGTCTCTCTGCCAATGCCCAACCTGAGGGGTACGGTGGTTGGCGCGCGGTATTGGGGCAGGGGCCTGAACTTTCAGATAAATCGCGGATAAGGTTTTCAGGGATTTTAAATGCCTTTTCTTCGTCTGTATAAAACTTCATAAAACCGAGTTGTGAAAACGCGAGTCGGGTCTAAAACAGTTGAGTGAGGTCACGGAAGACGCTTGAAAAATGCCAAGAAAGCCAGAACAAAACTCTGAATTTAGAAAATCGAGAAGAACAGTCCCTTCGGCTCATCGAGAGCTACAGATACATACCTGAATCGTAAAAATCGTTCTAAAATAATAAAAATAAAAATCGTTGCGGGCCGCTAAAACTCTTCCTATACGAAGAAGTACTGTAATCCTTTGGATCTTACCGTATCATAGCGGGTTGTCAGGTGTCGTACCATTGCGTACTACAGTGCTACGTGTATGAGCGTAATACGGCAACTTGTACTGGGGCTTGGGTTGAGCGTAGGCTTAGGTTTTGACTTCCGTTTGGGCATGAGCTTGAGCTTGAGTTTAGGCGTCGGCTGAGCTTAGGGTTAGCTTAGGCTCAGCTTATTCGCATGGTGTACTGTACTGTATACTGTAGCTAAATGATCGTACTATAAAGTCTTCTATCACAAGGTACAGTTGCAGTCCTTAAATGTAATCAATTCTCTCAAAACGCCGATTTGAAGTTTTATGGCTCACCGAAATGTCAAGAATTCCCAAGTTATCTCCGCTGCATTGCCCTCTTCCAGTCGTTGAAACCACCAGATCCGCCAATGCCAAAACTAGCCACTTCTGTTGATGTCACCTGCCCCCCAATGGCAGAATCCACATCTTTCCGCCCACTTCACGCTAATTCGTCGCGGGACCACCTCCTGCCCTCCAAGCAAAACCCCCCACATTTGGCCCCCGACCATCACGCACACAAATTCCTACCAATGCAGCTGAAAAGCCTTGTCTTGCTTTGCGCTCTGGTTATCTTGGCTGTAGATGCGCGAGGGGATCGTGTAGCCAGGGTATGGTAGTTTTGAGGGTTTGATTATGCCTAAGCCCAAGCCCAGCCTAAGCCTAGACCCAGGCCAAGCCCAGGCCCAAGCCCGGGCCCAAGCCCAAGCGACAAGCCTGAGCTTAAGCGAAGCCCAAGCCTTAGCTCAAGCCTAAGCTTAAGCCCGAGCCCAAGCTGAACCTAAGTTTCCAGTTCTCATCCGGTTGGCCGTGCTCAAGCTCCCTGCTCGGATTCCATCAATGCGGGCTGGGCCGAGGAGTATCACAGGTGTGCTTTGTAGCTTGAGTTACGCCAAGCCAATGCCATATCAAGCTTAAGCCATGCCTGTGCCTGAGCCAAGCCCATAACCTTCCACTCACTTTAGACGGCCTCTTCATACGCTCGCAAGCCGGGCCCCGGATGGCGCGGCGGCCGCCGGATAACGCAATGGAATGTGGGTGCATTTTAAAGGGATGGTGCCAGGCGAACAAAATTATCTTTCATTCCTCCCCGATACCGTAACTTAAAATTTGGAAAGCTAGCAGAGAAAATGAAGGATTCCAATTTTAGGCTCGATTCCCGTTCGGCGACAGCTTCCGGCCGCCGATGGCCCGCTTTAACGGCTTCCAGAAGCGTGTCGACGACGCAGAATAAATTTTAGAAAATGACGATTGCTAATAAAGCTTGAATTTTGTTGGAGCACTTTAAAGGGATGGCGACAGCGCAATTTGTTCCTCTGGCTCTGTATCTCACACACACACTCTCTCTCTCTCGCTCTGTAGGTCTCTCCCTCACTTTCTCTCTCGCTCTCTGTCGTTCTCACTCTCCTTCTCACTCTTCCCAAATTGCCAATTTTCCAGAGGGCAACGCTCCCCAATTTGCATCCCGGAAGTTGGATTCGCCGGAAACAAGCGATTTTTGGTGAAATCCGGGAAAATATGATCATTTCCAGCGCGCTACCCTTCCGAACGCTCCAAGAGCAATGCACCGTGAGTGAAAAACATCCTAACTATGCAAATTTCGTAAAATCGGGTTGCCGCTTTTAGCTCGAGCTGAACGTCTTCAGAGTCTCGGCGCATTCATAGGCAGAGATACAACTGACACAGCTCATTACAAAAGAATTTTTACAGTACGGATTAATTAATGGCTGGAAGGATTTGATGAAGCTAAGGTCTAAACCAAGCTTGAGCCCAGGCTAAGCCTGAGCTAAGCCTGAGATAAGCCTAAGCTGATCCTAAGCTACGCCCAACCTAAGCCCAAACTAAGCTTCAGCTAAGCTAAGTTAAACCTAAGCCCAAACCGAGTTAAAACCTGGGCTACTCGATCCGTTTCAGTCCGCATCCATTGCCTGGTGCGCTGCCTGCAGTTGCTCACCGCCGTCACCCTGGTCTACGTACTGCTCGGTGTCGAGCACCTCGACGTGCCGCTGCGCGATGACAATCATCTGCATTTGGTGCCGCATTTTTTAATTTTTTTTACGGCTTGGATTTTTGCAAAAACTGGGAATTTTGTCGCAGGAACGGGCCGGTCCCTCGGCTGAGCGGGTGAGCGTCTTCAAGGTGTTGGTCGGCATCTCACTTAACGACCCCGAGACGAAGCATACCCACGCGTTGCCCGTCGACCTGAAGCGCCAGATTCCGGTATGCTCCGGTTACTGTAGCCGCATAAAAATCGGGTTTTAGCTGGCCGCCGACGACATGCTGGGCGTCAGCGATACGGTGCTCGCCTCCGCCACGTTGGTACGGTAGCTTATCCGCTTTTTGGAAAATCGAGTGGGCGAGGAAAACTATAACTCTAAGCTAAAAACCAAACCTAATCTTAAGCATCTATTTCCAGCCGGTCCGCTCGGCCGCCCTGATCGAGGTCGGCGACGCGCTGCTGCTCTTCCTCACCATCGTCTACGCCGAGATGAAGGACGTTAAAGTGAAGCCCGGGTACGGACCGAGACTTCTTGCTGTCGTTGGGCTGGTCGTGGAGAATCTTCAGAATCCACATTTTCTCCCTTTCCAGGGCTTCCATCTTGTGTGTGTGGCAATGCGGCGCGTGACGCTGCAATGGCCGCAGCGTGTGGCCTCCCTGTTCGGTCATCGGAGTATGTGGCAGGAGAACTGGCGCCTCCGCGGTGCCAACGCCATCCCTGAATACCCGGGAGCGTGGTGCAGCGCCATGGTGGGTGGGCAAATTGTCGTTGCTCGCTTGCCGCTGCCTCTGAAATTTCCCCACACCGCTAACAATCCAGTACACAGTAAATTTTAGTTCGTGCTCGGCGCGGCTGGACTTGTCGGGCTCGTCGAGCCGTTCTTCCACTCGTTCCTCGGCCACCTCGTCACGTTGACTGAGGGACCGACTGATGAGGTGGAATATGATGTGGGTTGAGCCATTTATCGCTCTCTCTCTCTCCCTCTCTCTCGCTCTCGCTCTCACTCTCACGCTCTCACTTCTTCAGATCGTCGTCCAAGGCGCGGCCCACATGTCCGCCTACCAACGTCTCGACGACCCGTACGCCGACGAGGCGAAGCAGTGAACAACTCCAGATACTTCTTCACCCCCACCGCCCTCTGATCATCACCAATCCAAGTCTCAAAACAACCCACACATCACTTGTATCAACTCCTTTGGGTCGCTCTGTTTTGGTGAATAAAAATATAAAATCGGTCGGTATGCGCGTGCACCGTTAAACCCCCCCCGATAAGGAACCAGAGCCGCAAAGAAAACCTCCCCTTCACGATCCCTTTAATCCAACCGCTTTATCTTTATCTCCACGTCCCCCGCCACCAATCTTTCCCCAAGGGTATGTGCTAGAGGCTGGAGAAGCCGAGACGGTGGCAGATATGGAGTGCCGATCCCCAGGGGACAGATTGGGGCCATGGACGTGGAGGGGGTGACGGGTGGGTAGGCACAGGGCCATACCTATGTGAAGCCATGTGTTCCTTTCAAAGCAAACATATTCTATAGTCAAGCCTAAGCCTAAACTAAGCCTAAGCTAAGCCTAAGTTAAGCCTAGGCCTAAGCTAAACCTAAGCCAAGCCTAAGCCTAAGCTAAGCCTAAGCCTAAGCCTAGACCTAAGCAGAGCTAAGTCTAAGCGAAGTCTTGAGTAAGTCCAAGCAGAGCTTCACCCAAAGCATAAGCCTAGCCAAGCCAAAGTATCGCCGTGGAATTTCCATACCTACAACCCCAAACAAAAAGGCCTCTATGCCTGAGCTCAATCTATCCATCCTCTAGCCCTCATCCTCCTCCTCCTCCTCCTCCTCCTTTCCCTTCACAACAAACAATCTCGTCGAGTGGATTGAGCCCCCGGGCTACTAACCAGCCGTGCCGAAAGACAGCCCGATTCGAAGATTCCCCCCTGCAATTCCTCAATTTCCTCTGCACCTCCTTCTCCTCCTCGCCCACTCACCCATTCGCCCACCCACCCGTCTTAACCCACTTCCGGACCCGCCATTTTTGAGGGTGTGCTCTTCGGCTAAACTTAGACTGAGGTCTCAGCCTGAGCTTCAGCATGAGCCGGAGCCTAGGCATGGGCCTGATCCTGATCCTGCCTACGCGTATGTCTAAATTTGAGCCCTAATCTAAGAAGGAGCCTGAGCATAAGCCCGAGCACCAGCCTGAACTTGAGCCTGAGCTAAAGCATGCTGCTGAGCATGAACCTGGACCCGAGCTGAAGCATATAACTCACGAAGCTTAAACCTCAGTCTCCAAACACGAGCTCGAGCATCTGCGAAGAGGAGCGTGTGCTTTTTTGCTGAGCTTGAACCACTGCCTAAGAGCGCGTCTAGTGAAGCTCAAACCTAAACCTCAGGCTAAGCCTTCGAATTTCCCCAAGCTCGTGCTCAACCTTAGCCTTTCGAGGCTTTCAACTGAACCTTCTAGCCATTTTCCCCCTCCGGAATCCTCTCTGATAACCTAACATTAGTGCGTGATACCGCGAAAATAGTATAATCTTTGCTGTGTAGCGCACCCCAATTTCCGGCCATAGATCTCTGCCCATAGGCGTGTCTCGGAATAGGGAGCCAAGCATTTGTCATCTTCATCCTCATCCTCAAGCCCATATTCTGCCAAGCCTCACCCCAAATATTCTCCTCAGAATGTCTTCAAAAACACGTTTTTTTCTTTTTATTTTTTTGAAAAAATTTATAAATCAAAAGGATATCGAAATCCTACTATATATAAAAAAGTAGTGTCTGTGTGTGTGTGTGTGCATTTGCATGCAACTTCCGTCAGGTTGTTCCAGTAGTATCTTAATAAGGGGAGTAGTTAAGGGCATGTTTGATACGTCATTATGTGCGTAATGCTCTGGGGATGACTGCACGCTAATAAAATTTTGAAAAATTATATGTATTCGACGTTAAAATTAAGTTTTTGTTGAAAAATCGGCCAGCCTCTTTGTTAGGAAACAATTAGAATACGCCGGAAGTTGCGGTAGCCTATATAAGGGAAGAGAAGTAGCGTTTCTCATTTTTGTGGTCGAAAATCGTGAGGATTATGCAAAGTGAAGAATATCATGGGATCACACGGAGCCAGGGTTGAAAAGTCGCGAAGCGGCTTTTCAACCCTGGTTTTTCCTAAATCGATTAAAATCTATTTTTAATGTTATCGTCCCTCGGGCCTAATTTGTTTTTCCCGCCCCTCACTTCCGGTCCACTTTTAAAGACCTCGCCAAGCAGATACTTTCAATTCAACTGGTCTCAAAATTTTGCAAGATTTCACTTGCGTATTTTAAAATTGTCGTCTAATCCCTGTACCCCAGCGCCTTAGTCGTCATCCATTTAATCCGGGGTATTTTTGCGCAAAGCTTTTGATTTTAGGCCTCTGCTTGTCTCTCTCAATCCTCTCACTCTCGCTCTCTCTCTCTCTCTCTCTCTCTCTCTCTCTATGTATCAATCTCGTCCAAATATAATAGCCCCCTGGCTCCTACTTGACTTCCGAGTATCGGCCCTTCGCCGTCAGCAGAGGTCATTTAAGATTATTGGAGTACGAAGGAACCCAAATAAAGGGGTATCTAGTAGAGATGTTACGCATACGAATACGATGTGCTACTTCCGGCAGATTAGCCCGATATGCATATCTGATTTGAGATAGAATGCCGGTAATTCGAATACGACGATCGTATTCGAACAAGCCCTCGGCTGGTTCGACGTGGTGATCTGGCAAGTCGGCTCACGTCGGGATAAAAAGCTAATTTCAAATTGAAGACGAAATACTGTGCAAATATCAAAATATTGACACATCCACCCGGAAATGACCGAGAATTGGCCCTAAATCTATTCAAATTATGCATATTCTGACTACTTGTTTCCATTTTCCGACCGTTTTCTTCGTAATATTGCTTTGCATTCCAATTAGCTTATTATCCCGATGTGACCCGTTTAAACGAATACGAACGTCGCATTCGCTTGGTTCCGGACCCTAATTCGAATACGATGATCGGGTCGGAATAAGAAATCTTCGATTCCGACGGCCTTCATTCGAATACGACGCGTAACACCCATGTCGTATTCGTATTCTCGTAACATCTCTAGTAATCTAGAAAAAGACGTTCCATGATTAGTCGCTCCCATTGGGCATCTATTCAAAGAATTCTCGAACCCTTCTGATTGCTCTATTATATTTTGCGCCGCCGGCTTTCTCTATCTCTCTCTCTCTCTCTCTCTCTCTCTCTCTCTCTCTCTCTATCTCTCTCTCGCTCTCTCTCGCTCTGTCTCTGTCGCTTCTAAAAAAATGCTGGATGCCATATTTGATTAGTTACAGATTTCTATAGACTAACCCTTAAACCCTTAATTTTAGTCGAATTTCCATATTGCAGAATTCGTATCATAATGTCGGAAATTTCAAACTATCTTTTGTTCGCAGGTCGCCAGGGGATTTTTCCGAGCTGTTTGTTCCTGGCAAAAGACGACATTTTGAATGTCGGCATTCTTAAATGTCGGGGTTGTGAATTTTCGAAATACTGAAATTTCGGCATTATGCAATATCGGCATTTCAAAATGTCGACATCCCGAGATCTCGACATTCCGCGATGTTAGCATTCCATTCCCTAATTTTGACATTCCTCAACTTTTGGCACTGTTAAATGTCGGAATTCCGGTCGAAAAGCAACAATCCATCCGCTTGCCTTCTACGTTCCTTTAATCCTCGATTCCCATTCCAAAATTTCCTGCACCCTTTCCAGACCGAAAAAATTGCATCTTTTCCAGTTCTCCAGGGGCCCATTACCCTCGGCGGGCGGAGACGGAGGCGAATCACGAGATCCTCAACACCCACATCCACCAATCGTCGACAGGTTTGGATTGTGTCCGCGTCCCTTTAACATGCCCCGAGGCGTATTCCCATCGCTCCCACGATGCCCCCGAGGGCATGGCATCCCCAGCCCTGTTTATACATGCCCCACGGCGGCCAGCCTTAAGCCATCCTGGGAAGTGGTCACCAGCGAGTTTTCATTGCCCCCAAATTGTCCTAGTATTGCGGGCATGCACGGCTCCGTTAGGATGCGTTTCGCAATACGTTGCAGTACGATAAGCAAAATTTCGTACGCTACTTACCACGTTACGCAAATTAACGTTAGGGTATCAAAACGATACACGACGATTCGCTACGCTACATTCCGAGCCGCTACGTTGTGTACGTTACGCAACGCTACACTACGTTGTAATACGTAGCTATTGGAATACGCTGCGCTACAGTGCGCTACGAAACGCTAGTTAGCGCTGAATTCAATAAGTGGCAGGCAGAGCTGCGTTGCGTACGTTACGGTACGCTCCAGGACCATACGCTATAATACGTTCGTCACGATAAGCTACGCTACGTTTGCGATACGTTGCGCCACATTGCTCCAAGCTAAGTTTCACATACGATTCGTTGCGCTACGAAACATTCCGCTACGCTACACCTAACTACCCCTAAACAAGGATATCCCTGTGATCCCAAAAATGTCTTCCCAGAATGCCGTCGATTCGCGAACGGAGCGAGGCCACCGGCCATCGAAGGTAGATGCTGGATTTTGCCCCCAATGGCCCTTTAAAGGACTGCGAAACCATGGGATTGAAAAAGTCTTGTAAAATTAATATTATTCATACATTTCAGCTCATCCACAATGTCGGCACCGACGCGACCTGCTTGGCAAGTTTTTTTGAGTTTTTCGAGTTTCCGTTAACTGGCTGATCCAGATGAAATTTGGCACCAGAAGTAAAATAATTAGGAATTAAAATGT
>CATQJA010001571.1:0-26223 GCA_958295435.1 Mesorhabditis spiculigera
TCAACGGATATCAGAGTTTTTCCACCCCCGTTAAGTAACCTGTACCTAAAAACGCGGGATTTCCGGGTTTCCGGCTAAACTAAGCGCTATAAAAAAAATCGGACTTAAATGTTTCTTTAAAAACGGCATCTCATCATCCCTACCCCGAAAAATACATTTTTCACCCCAAACTCTACTTCGCGCAAGATTACTTGTCAATCTCAGCTCTCCTGCCATACTGCAAGTGTTTCCTAATTTTTTCGCGCCACATGGCATCCCGACGCGGCCATCTGGAGGGATTTTGGGATACCAGCAGGGTCCCCAACAATCCCGTCTTCGGTTGTAAAGTCCGAGACGATCCGCCGCGGCGGGCCGCCGTCACTGCCCCGTACCCCCTTGGCGCGTCTATTTTCTGGGGTCCGCCACGAGAACAGGTGAGAGTGAGCATTATCTGCCTGTGTAATGCCTCCCTCCATCCCCAGCCCAAGCAAAGACACGCGCCCAAAACCCGCACTGGCAGCTTCCTTGTCTCGGTCGTAGACACAACTCACAGGGGTAATCAGGGTAAATTACGGCTGACAAGGGTGGTATACATTAATAGTGGTGAAAATTAGAGCTGCAGACTTCCTAAGCTTAAGCCTAAGCCTAAACCTAAGCCCAAGGCTAAGCCAAACCTAAGCCCGACCTAAGCCTAAGCTAGAGCATGAGCCTAAGCCTACGCATACAGCGCCGCCGTTTGGAGTTATAGGCAAAATCGGGATGCAAAGTTGAATTTACAGAAAATTGGGTTAAGAGAAAACTAAATCTCTTTTCTTAAAATTTGCCTAATTTCTTTGCATTTTAATTAGCTTGGTATTGCAACATCTTTAAAATTCAGCGCTTATATGCAAATGACGATAGTAAAATTCTTAAAATTCAAGTTAGTTAAACAGAAATTAAAATAATTAAAGGTGAAAACAGACGATATAGAACATTTTTTAAGGCCGACTTACCTGGCTGAGCATAAAGCACCAGTACTCCGTTCCTCCAAACATTTTCGATCTTCGTCGCTGAGTTCGAGGAATTGTCTAAAAAATCATGATACGAGCCTTCTATAGCAAAATGATTACTTGGTGATGTTGCATTGCATAGGGTACCCGTAGGGATGGCCGCTTTTGCTTTGTTGCGGGAAACCGTCGTTCATCTAAATAAATCAATCAATTTAAATCATTTTTCAGGAGCTTTTAGCCAGATTCCTTCGGAGTGGTGGTGGACAGTACGCACCTTTGCTGCTGACGGATTTTTTCAGAAGGGGAGCCGGCCACCATGGGCCCTCCGAACCCCCAAGCGGCCAATCGCTCGCGCCACAGTCAGCAAATTTCTGTAAAAAGCAAATAAATGATAAAAATTTTTGGTTTAAATGGATTTAAATGGTACATGACACACTTTATATACATTCCGGTAAGAGAAATATCGATTTTATTCGATTAAAAATGAATAAGAATAAATCGGGTATTTCCGCTGGCTAGAGTCTTGCGACGATTCAATATTGCGTCTGAATAAATATTCCAGATATTAAAAATATTGAAAAATTACTCAATATGATACATATTCTTAAATAAACGCTATTCACAGTTTAGCGTTGAGAATAGCTTTTTTTGAAAAAGCGGAAATTCTTGTCTTTTCCGCGTTGCTTCCATTTTAAATTTGTATACAAGTATAAGGAGTAGCAAGATCTGTACACTATTTAGATAATGCCCGTAATCTTAAACGACCTTTCAAAGTTGGCCACTATAATATAACGTAATACCTATAATATACAAAATCTAATTTTTGATTTAACTTCCCAAAAACCGATTATTAAAAAAATATATCCCCTCAAGTAAAGTCGAAAAGACTACGCCGGTCAAAAATTATCAGTGCTCCCAAGAAAAATCGTGAAAATGGAGGTGGGTGCGAGGCAAATGGCGGAAAATGGTTTCCGGTGGGGGGTGGCTGGAGGCAGGCTGGATCGATGTCGGGGAGGGTGGGCCCTTTCCCATTATGCCACTAGGGCCCCCAGGGCATCCTGCAGAGAAACGAGAATTCAGGGGAAATAGAGAGGGAGCAGACGCTCACTCTGAGGCTCACTCTCCCATCTACCACGTCATCCACCAAAAGTCACCTTGATGAAATGAATTAGCATTCGAGAATTGGATTGGCCGTGCTGGAGGAAGGTACTCTTTGAGAAAAGCTAAAAAATCGGCATAAATTGGGCTATATGGATTCTTACATCCACGAAATTCCATTAAAAATGACAAATTATGAATACTACACTAAAGTGTATAACGAGTAATGTTTTGAGATTTTTTAAAATTGTAAATATACTAATAAAAAACAGAAAGATAAAACAAAAAGTTTTATAGATTTGTAAATACAAGAAATTCGATTGAAAGACCTAATTCTGAATATGGTACGTTGTACTTTAAAAAATTATACCTTGGAAGATTCTAAATTAACTCATAAAATTCAATAAATCTGTGTTTGTAAAATAAAAAAAATTTTGCCTAATAGTATGCTTTGAAGGTTATTAAGTTTGGCTTTCGTTTTTTGGCCTTTTTTCAGGTTAACAATCATAGTAGACGATGACTTCATTTCCATAATATTTATCATGTGTAAGTACAACCCGAAAATGCATTGACAACAATTTATTTGTTTATTTTTATTCGCAAATCCAAGGGCATCAAAATCCGTATGGAATTTGGGTGGTAAAGGTATTTTTAAGGTAATGGTTATGGTTTTAGATAGATACATTAAATTTGATCGACGCAGAAACTTGGATTTTGTATAATGCAGACATTAAAGGAAAAAAAACGCTTATTTCTGCGCCGACCCACATTTAATATAGGCGGGCCCGTGTATGATATGTGACTGGATGGCATGGAAGGACATTGAATATGGCACATGACGAATTAAATTACACGGGATTATCATTCATCTTCTTCTTCATTTAATTGGTTCCCAGGCACACACACGCTCTTCTTTTTTTATTTAGGTCTCGATATGTTTCCAAGGTGCTGTTTAGTAGCCCCGGGTTGGGTCATTTTTAAATCGATCGACGGCATCGTAAATGTAGAGAGCAGTGTTCAGCGCGGTACCCATCTAAAAAAATTTTTTATTCGTTTTTTACCATAGCTTTTGCTAAATCTGAACTACAGGGTGCCCCAAAAAAAAAAGAACATCCGACATTTTGCTGCCTTACATCCAATCGTCACGAAAGGTGTACAGGGGCGTAGCCAGAGAAAAATTTCGGGGGGGGGGGCCCAAAAAATTTTTTCGAAAAACTCAAAAAAATTGACAAGAAAACAGCGCCGCACGCAAAAAATTTGAGAAAAAAGGCAATGTAGCTATACAAATAGCAGTAAAAACGTGAAAAAAATAGCGGCGCAGGCAGCAAAATTTTTGAGAAAATAAAAATCATAAGGGTCCCCCCTTATGAAATTTTCGGGCCCCGGCCGATTTCGGGGCGGGCCAAGGGGGCCCACCTTACGCTACGTCCCTGAAGGTGTATCAGACCTTAAATAAAAACAGTCCTGACTTATAGCCCCCTTAACTACGGTAGTTCTCCATTTATAGAACAAATACATTGATTTTCATTTTTCATAGAATTCCCGTGGGATACAACCCCCTAAATATTGAGGGAAAATGATTCCGGCAAGCCTTATCTACCCTAAAAAATTTTGGACTCAAAATATGAATTTTATTCGATTTAAGCGATTCTTACAACGCAATTTTACCCAAACTCTGAAGCAGAATTAGGAATTCACAGCCGGAAGTAGATGAAAATCGATGTAAAGTCCAAAAAAGCCGAAAACCCGGTTTGAATTGCGGGTAAAACAGTATTTCGTTGTAACCCGAGAACTACTGTGGCTATGGGTCAGGATTGTTGTTATTTAGGGTCTGATACATATCTAGTCCCGGGCGAAATGCCGGATCGGCCTTTTTGGGATAACTAGTATGATATAAACTCACAAGTGTAAAGAGCCACTGAATGACGAAGGTTGATTGGAATAGAGCCATCAGCAAAAACAGGGCGGATATGCAGTATACAGCAGCTGCTAGCGTCGAGAACAGCCGTTCCTAAGGTAATAAAGTAACTAAAACAAAGTGCCCTGAACCAGATTTAATATATAAATTACTATAATTTATTTAATATAGCTCAGAATATAGCGCTATTGCTTGAAAACCCACCATGAGATGAAAATTGTATTTATAATAGGTCTGCGAGACACCAAACACATCAAAAATGACCATGACTGTTGTGAGCACACAGAAGAACACATTTACGCAGACGATCTAAAAATTGAAATCATTATAACTTTCGAATGAAGAAAAAACGAACCGAAAATACTTGTGGGAATGAGTGGTAGAGGTGGGAGCATTCGCGGAATAAATCGTTTGGGAAACAGTAGGCATTCGCGAGAGCGCAGTAGATCCCCACCACCTAAAGATTTCGATTCTAAAAATCTAAATTGCAAACGTTTTAAATTTGAAATTCAACAAAATGACATTTAATTTGACGCTTTATATTAAATTTAATTTTAATTTAAATTGTATAAAAACAATATGTTGTTGAGGAATCGGCTACTCGATTTTCTGAAAAATTTTTAATATAAAATTTTCTAGAATTTCTTTCGACGGGCCGATATCTATGAAATTGGCCGCGAAGCGGTTTTTGAATCTTTATCAAGGTCTAATTTGTTAGTTAAGTTTATAGTAATGGAAAAAAACCACTCACAATTTGGCACACACGAATCACATTCCGCTTCTCCTCAAAGAACCCGCGATTGACCATTAGGGGCGGGCCTTGGTGGTTGTGACTCATTGTTTCCCTGAAACGAGCTTTTCAAGTTTGTTTAAAAAGTAACGGCTAGAACCAAAAAAAGCAGGTCATTTGGCGGTAATATCGGTTTTGTGGAGGGTGTAAGCTGGCTGGAATAGTAGCGTTGTGTCTCCCAGGATAATTGTGGGAAGGTGAGAGGGGTAAAGGGGGAGTGGGAACTCTGGAATGGGCCCTTATACACCATGGCCGGAAGCTCATCCCAATTAGACAGCTTCTCGAATCCCCCTAGTCGCAGTTTCAAGGGTTAATGAATATGGAGAAATCTATGCGTTACTCAATTATTGATAATTTTGAAAAATTACCTATTTAAAAACCGGTATATTCTTTAAAAAGCGGAAACAACTGTTTGGAACGGGTTGGCTTGATCTACATAACTCGTGCACAATGCTCTGCTACCAAGTGAAATCAGCGTTCCAGTTGACGCTATCGAGTATGTGTGTCAACGATTGTTTTTAGTGGGCCTGAATCGAAATCGAAGGCGCTGAAAATCTGAGGGAGGGGGAGAGGCATACAGAGATCTCCCAACATCCCATGCTCACTTCGAAATTAATCCGGTGGCACGCACGCATCTTAAATACTCTCGACTGCCCATTAATCAGTATATCAAAATATAAGAAAGTTCAAGCTATTAATTTAGCTAATTCAAGCTCATAAAATCCTTAAATAAGAAAAAATTTTATGGGTAGCTCTGTATCTCAAGAATAAATTTTCAGAAAGCGATGGGAAGACTTCGATAAAAAATGTTGGGAAGATGCGAAGGCGGGAATTTGCTCAAACGCATGAATCATGGCATTTCCCCCCATCGATTTCACGCTATCGGACCCCCCGGACGGAGCACTTTCGAATAAATATTTGAATCGCCTGGTATCTCGCGTCCCACTTGGGAAGCTAAATTTGTAAAATTTTCGGGATTTTGAAAATGATATTGATAGAACGTAAAAATATACTAAGATAATTGATTTAAGCCCAAAAATATACTTTTTTCAATATTTTCGATATTTTGAAAATGCTAGTCAATAGAGGGCGGAAAATCCTCAAAAAACCAATGTTTAAAACTATTTTTAATATAGAAAAATTATCCCTTAACCGGAGAAAAATGAATAAATTTGAAGATCTTCACTTCAGAGCTATAAAATAAGGCAACATCTCTTAACGTTTGCAAGCTAGCACTAAATTAGTCGCAGACTCGGACACTCGTCGCTATACTCTAGACTCCCCTGGATTCAAATTGGCCTCTCTATCTTCTGGCCATGTGTGGCACATACACACACGGGATTAACCACTTGCTTCACTGCCCCCCAGCATCGGCCATCTAACCACCCCCTCACCCCCCATATACATATTCCAATTTCGGGAACGAGACATTTATGGAAATACTAGTAAAGTAGAGAGTTAATAAAAATTATTAAATTATTAAATTTGATGAGCTACTGTAAAAATACTCCCCCAATCCTTGCTCACTATGCTAATTTTTAAGATTTTGCAATCCCGGCATCAAGCAAACATATTATGGGTTTTAATAGCACTTTAAAATCATGTACTAGATACAAAATATAAAAATATAAAAAGCTATGCTAAATTTGCACCCTTTTTGGTCGTTTAAAGATGCAAATTTATAAAGCACCGGAAAATACCGTTGTTTTTTAATTTCGTCCAGAAAAAATTAATTTAAATCAACCATACCAAAACAGAATAATTTAAATGGTTAAACGTCGTTTTTAAACAAAAAAACTGGAGTGAAAAGCTTTTGCGACATTTTAAGACCGAGCCCAATGGCTTGCTTTTTGCGTCCAAATGCCTATAAAACACGCCCAACCTTGCCAGAAAACCTTTTACCCTAATAACCCCGAGGTGCTAAGTAAGTATAGAGTAAGAATGAGCGGCTTTTGGAGAGGGTGTGCATGCCCAAGTCCGATAGTCACTTTATGCATGAGCTGAGCCGAGACACTGCAAACCTTCCACCCTCCCCCCTCCCCCCACCCACCACCCTCATTCGCCGTACGCGCCCATCCGAATGCCATTTCTATTCTAGCCCGGACATCCATGAACCACCGGCCATCAAAGCATGGGAAACTTCCATGATTTCTGGGGGGTGGTCAGACAATCGCGGCACTTTAGCTGTGAGTTGAAGCCGTTTAAGGTAATAAAATGACGGCAATCAAAGTTTTTCTATAATAAAATTAATTTGAAACATAATTTTCGGGATATAAAAAATCTTTTGGTATATCCTTCCGCCTTCCAGTAGACGAAAGTTTCAAAATATCGAAAATATTGTAACCGTCGAAAATAGGGTTCCACCCCCTTGCCTGTGTGGTGCCCATGGTTTTCAAACGTAGTTTTTAGGGTATAGAACTTTTATATTACATTTTTTCCGGCTGAAATTAATTCTGTTAGTAGTTTTTCCCAGACGTTTCAGATTTTGTCGAGAATTTCCGGTAAATAAGAAGAGTAAGAAAAGAAGCTTAAAGTAAAGTACACTCTAAAGGTTACTTTATTAAGTAATGAACCGAAAAAGTTCCCAAAATCCTTGTAAAATCGGGTTTTTGCGAAAAAGTTAAATTTTACGGGTCAGGAGTTAGTTTCTGAACATTTTGGTGCGCGAATTCGGAATCAGCTCGAAAAATGGGTCCGGACAGTGGTATCGAACGTGCGGTTTTGTCAAAATCGGCTTTCTAAAGGTGCAGGGACAGCGGGGGCGGCTTCGCAACCTCCTGGGTGTCGCTGGCCCTTTAGTCGGAATATCGCTTTCACTTTCCCCTAGTGTGGCACCAAGTTCTGGGGCAATTTTTTGCGGGGATTCCGGTCCTGTGGTTCGTTTTGCAAGAAAAAGTCGTCTAGTGCTGATAAAAGCAAATTTTCAGCTTTTTCTAGACGTTTCAGATTTTGTCGAGAATTTCGGGTAAATAAAAAGAGAAGCTTAAAGTAAAGTACACTCTAAAGGTTACTTTATTAAGTAATGAACCGAAAAAATTCCCAAAATCCTTGTAAAATCGGGTTTTTGCGAAAAAGTTAAATTTTACGGGTCAGGAGTTAGTTTCTCAACATTTTGGTGCGCGAATTCGGAATCAGCTCGAAAAATGGGTCCGGACAGTGGTATCGAACGTGCGGTTTTGTCAAAATCGGCTTTCTAAAGGTGCAGGGACAGCGGGGGCGGCTTCGCAACCTCCTGGGTGTCGCTGGCCCTTTAGTCGGAATATCGCTTTCACTTTCCCCTAGTGTGGCACCAAGTTCTGGGGCAATTTTTTGCGGGGATTCCGGTCCTGTGGTTCGTTTTGCAAGAAAAAGTCGTCTAGTGCTGATAAAAGCAAATTTTCAGCTTTTTCTAGACGTTTCAGATTTTGTCGAGAATTTCGGGTAAATAAAAAGAGAAGCTTAAAGTAAAGTACACTCTAAAGGTTACTTTATTAAGTAATGAACCGAAAAAATTCCCAAAATCCTTGTAAAATCGGGTTTTTGCGAAAAAGTTAAATTTTACGGGTCAGGAGTTAGTTTCTCAACATTTTGGTGCGCGAATTCGGAATCAGCTCGAAAAATGGGTCCGGACAGTGGTATCGAACGTGCGGTTTTGTCAAAATCGGCTTTCTAAAGGTGCAGGGACAGCGGGGGCGGCTTCCGTAACCTCCTGGGTGTTAGTGTCTGTTTTTGACGCTCTATCGAATGGCACTTGCGAAATTCCACAGTCATTTAAATATATATAAAATAATGAGAGCCCCGGTCATCTTGTGTGAGGTGTGAGCCATAACATTTACCGTATAGCGAATTTGAAAAAAAATGCCAGTTTTCGGAACTTCCAGCTCCTAAGACGGTTGTTAACCGTAGCAAATTCATAAATAAGCTACAGACAAAAATACAAGACATCAAACTTATAGAAAACACTCGGAAAAAGTATGGAAACTATCGGGGGGAACGTGTTTATTCGAAGCGACCCAAACAAGGCAATATCTTTTGGTGGAGAAGCCGGGCGAGGTAGCCTTGTTTGTCTGGGTTAGATATCGGGGCCTTATGGCCGTTATCAGGTGTTTCCCGTAGTTTCTGTTGTCGATTTCCCCCGCCGGTCAACTGCTTCTTCGGGCCACTTCCCAGACTCGTTCCAGGAGACCGAAATGAAGATCTGTGACGGTGGCAACGGAATATGGCGGGACGGCTACTGTAGTTTCTGGGCACACTTTTTTGCTGGAAATCAATTTAATAATTAAGTTTTAAAAATATACCTTTGAAATACCCATCGGTTAATAAAACGACCAAGACCTAAACGCCACCGCTCTACATACAACAACAATCCAACTTGAAGCACAAATACGTAACTGAAAGTTTAGTTTTAAATTTCCGCTCGATTGCTGACTAGTTTTGAGCGGCTTCCAACACCACCCAGGCAAGCTCTTGCTCCGGAGATCCAGCATCGAAGAACACGAACGGGCCCGCGAATAGCGTCAATCCTATTAGCATAATTATTCCATGGATCATGACGTTTAGTCGGATCAACTGAAATTTTATTCAAAAAGTCTGCTTTCTGGTACCTTTAGAGCTCGAACGTTTTCTTTCAATTGAAAACGGAGACTGAGTGAATACTCGTTCCACTCAAACCTCCTCAAAATATCATTCAGCTTTTTCATGTTGTATTTATGAAGGGAGTAGCTGCCCTAAAACATTTGAAGTTAGGTTCAAATTTCGCCACCAACCGCCATTGAGAGAACAGCCAAGATGGCCGTGAATGGAAAATCAAACATAAATAGATACATCACCGCTTTTCCTCCACCTAAAAAAATGGCTTAGAAACGAATTTCAGAAAAAACAACCAAAAGTATACAGTATCGATCCCATCATCGAGGAGACTGTGGTAACAATCTGAGTCTGGACGCTAATAAAGAGATATCGTTTTTGGTCATAGTCATGAAAAAATATAGTAGCATGCAGCCGTTCCGCCAAAATAGCCGTCATTACATACATCAGGGAGCAATATACAAAAACGCGAAACATCGAGCAAAAAATTAGAGGCAGGTCCATCAATACACTTCCTGACAAGGATGACGTTTACACGTTTCATTTTAAAAACTGGCACTGGACTGTTAGCAGGGGGGGGACTATTTTTCGTTTTTTCAGCTTATACATACTTGTTCATTATAAATACTTAACGTTCTTAATAGTTTTTAATAGCTAGAAAGCTACAAAAAAACCTTAAACATTTTTGAAAATTTGTAGATTTTTACATTTTTTGTCATTTCTTATACATTTATGGTCAACGGATAAAAAAACTTCGAAAGCTTTAAAAGTTTATTCTATCTGAAAACTGTGTGAAGTGCTATCCTACTATATATAAAAAAATAGTGTCTGTGTGTGTGTGCCACTTTGCATGCAACTTCCGTCAGGTTGTTCCAGCAGTATCTCAAGAAGGAAAGTAGTTAAGGGTATTTTTGATACGTCATTAGGAGCGTAAAGGTCTGGAGATGACTGCACGCATATCAGATTTATCAAAATCGCTTATTTTCGACATTAAATTTTAGTTTATGTTGAAAAATCCGAGACCCTCTTTGGTAGGAATATATTAGCATACTCCGGAAGTAGGGGTAGCCTATATAAATGAGCAGAGAGCGCATTTTTCACTTTTTTCAGCATCGGTGGAGCCGAATTATGCAAAGTGCACACTTTCATTGGCTTAAAACGGGGCCAGGGTTGAAAAGTCGCGAAGCGGCTTTTCAACCCTGGTAAAAATATAATTTTGTTCCAGCACCGTGCAGGATTACTGGGAAAGATTGGCTTTGCTACCCCCCCCCCCCGATAACAGTACAGTACCGAAAAACTATACCAGATATCACAATAACTTGATATTGATACAGCAGCAAAAAGACCTTTGCGATCTGCGATAGGAAATGTTGTGCTAGCATTACAAGAATTATCTGTTGCATATTCGCATGAAATGCCGATGAATTTCTTATAATATGTATCGTTAGCTAAACACAAACTCTACATATATTTTAATTGAAAAAAACCTACCACTTCTAGGCAGCTATTTATTAAAATGCCAAAAATCTCTGCATAAAAGGCGGTCAGATATATAGTTTGATAGAGTTGAGTCGGGCTCCCGATCAAAGCATTTTTGTTGATAATGCCGAAAAGCAGCACCTTCCAATTGCCAATTTGGTATAACATAATTTGAAAACGAAACTTGTAGGTGATTTACGGGGTTGGAATGGTATTTTATGGAGCAGGTGATCGTGAGGGGATTTTGAGTAGGGCAGGTGATGGCGGCCAGATATTCGCCCTAAGAACAATTGTATAACTTCCGCACGTCAGAGTGGCTATTTTAAGCCTTAACTAGATATTTTTAGATATGTTTTTCACTTCCGGTGCTATTTTTTACAGCTCATCTTCATTTGCTTACTACATTTTTCGAAATCAACGTTTTTCGGGTATGATGAGCTGTAGGGGGGATGACTCAGATGCCATGTTTGCCATCAGCCCCCATCTTTTTCCGGCGAGCCAGAGCCTTATCGGGAGGGTATGAATGGGTCGAGAAGGCCTTCACTTTTCACACTTGGCCCCGGAATTTCTTTGCCCAGCCAGCTTTTGTACTATCGAGCGTCGCGACTGGCAGGCTAGATGCGCCGTTTTATTCCATTGTTTATTGGGCTTTTGCTAGCCGTTGATGCCTTTCCGGGGTATAACCCAGAAAGCTTTCCTGACAGGTATGGCTTTGGAAAACTGCCAATGTAAATACACACTTTTTAGCGATACCCAACCGGCTCTATGCTCTCAATCAAAGCGCAGCCTGCTATGTGATCCCAATCGGCTCCTCCTCCCGGCTGATAACAACACTGAAAACTGTGGGTCAATGTTTTGCTCGACTAAATGGTACTTGACTGTTAGCGGGGGCATAAAAACGGGGAAACTAACTTTGAAAACCTCGAACTCTGAATTATCGAAAAATTTTGATTTTTAGGCCAAAAATGTACGAAAAATGACCAAAAATATCCAAATTTTCGAATTTCCACACGCTGAGTATTTTTCACTTTCTGGCAATCGAAAGCTAGTGAAACCATTAACAACTAAGTATCTTATTAATAAATGTACACGACATAAACAAAAATTAGTTTTACCTCTTAAAGACCCCCTACTAACAACCCAGTACCGTCACAATTACCTCCAAATTTTAGATGACAAGATTAACGATAAACTGGGCCAGTTGCGGTATAATACGACCTGCACGTGAGTCACTCAACCGCCAGGAAAGTTACCTAATTTAGGTGTGGAGCAACGGATACGAACCTTGGGGTTTGCGGTCAAATCGGGACGTGGGGATTCACCGCTTCAATTGCTGTTGTCGACCGGATGATTCTTGGTGAAAATCAGCAGTTGGTTTTTGGGCGTGATTCATATTTGCATAGGTTATTTTTAGACTTTTCTAGGGAAATATTTCATACTTACGCTATTTTCTCGACACATTCGATGCAGCACCAAATATTATACTATAATTTGGAGTTTTAGCCCAAATAAATGCAAAAGGAAAAATTACGACAAAAAGAAATATCTGCTATCAAATTCCCCCGCATAATAGAACAGTACCTTACCAACTCTTTCAGCGATCGCGATTCGGTGATGTCGGCCATCGAGGAGTTTGCCACACGCTTGCGCCGTCGATTCCCGCGTGGTAACTGTGATGACGATATTTTCATCGTGCTATCGGTCAACGATTTGGCGGTAAGTAACGCCGGGGATTACTGTCCATTTGCGTCATTTTTTAAGGTCTGGACCTCTGTGGGAAAGGTGGCAGAGCGCTATCTAACTAACGAACTTGTCAATACCGTAACGATCCGGGCTGGTAGGTCTAATTTGGTTTTTGCGCTAGAAAACTCACTTATCTCACTTCAACAGGGTTTGTTAAGTATACCAAAACGATTGCCAGAGCAAGACGAACATTTTAGTATACTTTAAAGATCTGTAGGATACAATGCAGGGAGCGACATACAAAAAAATTTGGGGAGGCTATCTGGAGTCTTACCGTTTTCCATTCCAGAGTCGTACTTTAAACGCTCAAAATGGACCGATGGGCTGAGCTATATGCTTGATTCGTACACAAAAATCTTGAATGGCCAGCGTATCGAACCGTTGGATGTGGATGAATGGTATGAATTTAAAGCCTGACAACTTAAAGTTTGTATTTTTGATTTAATTTAGGTACTGGGCTGTTAGCAGGGGGGGGGTTTCAAAGGGGACATCTAATTTTTATGCAAGCGTTTATGCCTATCTGTTAATAATAAATAGTGTTTTGACCGTTTTTTAGTAGTTTTTATTGCTGGCAATTCACAAAAAAATATTTTATCCATTTTTTGAAAAAGCGAAAATTTGGCCTTTATTTGGTCATTTTCATGCATTTTTGTAGATTTTTTACGAACTTTTTCTACTTAAACATTGTGTAAAATGCTATAAAAATGGCTTAGATTTTTTTATAAGACGCTACAGGATACCTGGAAGAATTAGTGTCCCCCTGCTAACCCCCACCCCCTGCTAATAGACCAGTACCGCGATCTTTTTGTAAATATCCTACTATATATAAAAAAGTAGTGTCTGTGTGTGTGTGTGTGCCACTTTGCATGCAACTTCCGTCACCATGTCCAGAGGATATCTCGATAGGGGATGAATTTTAAGGTATGTATGATACGTCATTAGGTGCGTAATGGCCCTGGGATGACTGCACGCTTATCAGATTTACCAAAATTGCCTATTTTCGACATTAAATTTAGGTTTTTGTTAAAAAATCGAGGAACCTTTTTCTTAGGAAAAAATTAGCATGCGCCGGAAGTGGTGGCAGCCTATATAATGGGGTAGAAGGTGCGATTTTCATTTTTTTGTCATCGGAAATCGAGAATTATGCAAAGTGAAGTAGATCATGAGATCAGACGGGGCCAGGGTTGAAAAGTCGCGAAGCGGCTTTTCAACCCTGGTGAATTTTTAATTACAAATATTTCCAGGGTCTGGCCAATCCCAAAATGGGCTGTCATCGTGCTGGGAGTGGTAGTTGGATTGCTACTATTGGCCGTAGTTGGCCTGATAATCTATTGTATCGCCCGTTGCTTCTGCTGCAAAGATCGCCGCGGCAATTATTCCACCGTTAATAGGAACCAGTATCACTTGTGATTCTATATATCATCAAACAGCCTATACCTTCATCCCAACATACCGTAACCTTTTGTGATTATTATCAGCGTACTGCCCCCCGTGACCCAAGCATATCGATCTCAAACCCTCATTTGCATTGAATAAATTACCGGATATATCCGGAACTCCCCGAAAAATCGCCAGAGAATTCATTCGTCCGTTCGCCTCCACGATGAGCGGCTCGCCGACGCTCAGCGCCATCGTGCAAACGATTAGAAAGATGCGTAAGTCCTTATTCTCATGCAAATTAGGGATTGTATTTTGATGTGCAATTTTATGCAAATCAAAGAGGGATGTTAATGCTGGTAGCTAGAAATGTGGGGGTTTCCGTTGCACATTTATCTGCTCGTCTTCAAGCTTCGTGAGCATATTGATATGCTAAAGCGCTTGCTAGTTAGGTTTGCAACTCTAATATGTAAATTTTTGAAACCAAATCGTCTTGATGGTAATCATCCTAAAATAATTTTTGTAGTGTTAAGGTCGTTGCTGAAGTTACGAAATCTTTTGTTAATTAGGCGTTGGTGCTGTGTAAATTGCCAAAATAAATTATAGGGGTAGTCATCATCTAAAAATAGTTTTTGCGTTGTTAAAAAAAAACATTCACCCTTCAATTTTATAAAATCGCTATAACAGGCAGGGTCTGTTTGCTAATGCGTGGATGCTTCGCCTGGGGGGAAGACGGCTTGTCCTGTCCCAATCCCATTGGCCTGTTGGTGCATCGGATTTGTGCTCGCTTGCCACGCAGCTGGCCAGGGTTCGGCCGTGGCAAGCCTTTTTGTTTTTTCATTGAAAGCTAGGAGTTGGAGCTGGGAGCTGGAGTTTCTTAAGACCTTTTGCTGTATCTAATCATCTCCGTTGCTAATTAGGTCTGGTACTGTGATATCTAAATTTCCGCAATTAAATTTTTATCGATTGGTAATCATCTAAAAATAGTTTTGACAGTGTTAAGATCTTTGCTGAATCTGGGGATGCCGGGGAAACCCCCCAGTCTGAGCGAGCCGTTGCTGCAACGAGTCAGGCACAAATCAAAGGGCAAAAGAGAGACAAATGAGAAAGAAGAAGGCTGGCAGACTAACGGACTAATCCTAACGGAGAAAATATCCCCGTCATCCTCCACTTGTCATTGAAATATAGGTGGCCGATTCGTGTCGTTGATTGCTGTCGTGCATTTTTTGGTATAATTGCGTTGTTTCGTCGGGTATTATTTAGATGAGTGAGGTCTTAGGCATAGATGTTCGTATTAAATATATGGCTCCACTTCCGGTTTTTATTGTAATTCCCAATTTTCGCATGCCAATTTCATCCGACGCGGTTTTGGTACTGGACTGTTAGTGGGGGGAAGGGTTTAGCGGGAAAACCTGATTTTTCCCAGTAATTCCGTACGGCTCTATAGTGAAATATAACCCGTTTTTACAACATTTTGCACAGTTTATTTAGAAACAAAAGTTTTATCAAAAACTTTAAAAATTTTTGATTAATCTTTTTTGGTAAATAGGCATGAAAAATGGCTAAAACGGTCAACATTTTGGAATTTTGAAAACAGTCTAATTATTTTTGCAGCGTTCTAAATTTCATAAACTACGAAAAACATCATAAAAATACTTCAAATGTTCTTAAGCGGTAAGTATAGACGGAAAAAGCCCTGCTAAACCTCCCCCACCGCTAACAGTCCAGTACCAGAATTTTGCAGGGATTAAGGGCATTTGTAGTTTCTTGATTTTTTTAATTTTTTTAAATTAAATTGCTAATTGGGACCTGGGTGTGTATGTTGCGAATGGATGTCTTTTTGGGCCCATGCATTTGCTTTTAGTTGCGGGGGGCCACGTGAATCGATGACATCCCCTTTTCCGCCCTCCCCCGAAACTAAAAGCTTTTTCCAACCCCCCTTTGCCCTTTTCCTTCGTTTTCCCCCCGTCTTTTCGTTGTACCCCCACGTGGGGTAAAGCCCTCTACTTGAACCCACGCGTATGGACTCTACATTTTTCTACAAAAAAATACCTATTATTTTTTTTTAGAAATTGGAACATTTTTTTTAGTTTTTTTATAAATAGGTTATCAAATTAATATAAATTTTACTGTTTTGGGTTTTTGCCAGTTTTTTATAGCGATGGATTGGGTACTCGGCTGTTTGCGGGGGGTTAGCAGGGAATAATTTTCATTTTTCGCTTGTTGCGCTTATCTGTTACTGATAAATACTGTATTTTTGTAACGTTTTAGTAATTTTTAATAGCTAGATATTTACAAAAAAATTTTTAACAATATTGAAAATTAAAATTGGTTACCTTTTTGATCAGTTTTCATACATTTTTGGCCTAAACGTCAAAAATCCTGGAATTTTTTTGAAATTATTGTTGATTTTCTGTATCTAGAAATTGTATAGAATACTATACAAAAGATTTAATTTGATTTAATTTAATAAAAAGCGCTTTAATTCGCAGCGAATTGCTTAGGTTTGCAGTAACGTTTTTCATCATGACGATGAAATATTGCAAAATACTGACCTGAGTGACGTAGATCGCTAGTGTACCCAAACCCTGACATGCCCCTAGGCATCGTATATTAACGGCCACTCAATAAAGCTGTCGATAGGCATCGTAAATACCCTCTAACAATTTTCGGTATGCTTGAAAAACCGTGGGAAGACCAGTAAATTCCTCGTATTTTGATCAAAGAGAATCGGCGCTGGGAAGGGGCTGAACGGTGCAGCGAAATGCATATTAATGCGTCGGCCGGGGGCTGGTTGGGGCGTCTTTTTAGAGGGTACGGTGGACAATATTGGATTTTTTCGTGGTTCGGGTGCACCGAAAGATCCCTCCCCCATCCCCTGCCCTCACCCAGGGTCAGTCGCGGACCTAGCCATTCCTACCGATCCATTTCAACAACCCCCAATGTTGTACGGTGGCCAGAGCCAGGCTCGGCTAAACGACTTTTTCGACTTGGGATACTTAAGTAGCCCGAACTCGGTGGATTTATCTCCTCGCTCTGACGATAGCTCCAGCTGGGATAGCTCCATGTCACAGCGCTTCAGGGCTCAACCTAGCATTAATGGTTTGTCATATTTTCTTGAGGCTGGGTTTTTGCAAAAGCTTTAGTCGTGAATTTTATCCGGCTATTACCAATAATTTAAATTATATAAAATAAACTATAATAATCCTTTTTCAGAAATGGATTGCGTCAAAAAGTTGAGCCGAAGTATCTCCCAAGCTGTCCCCGATTCGCCAAGCTGTTCGACGGCGCGCTCACCGACGGCGCACTCACCGACGGCGCGCTCACCAACGCTTTCACCAACTACTCCATCCATGTACGTCGTTTTCGGTTTATAAAACTATGGGAATCTTACTGTAAAATTTTTACATTTGTTTAATAGATTTTTTACCAAAAAGCCAAAAACTTTAGAAGATTTTATATTTATTTTATGAGCTTAGGATATCCAAGGGCTGTGGAAAATACAATAAAAATGATTTACATTTTCTAACAGGTCCGTACAGCATTACCTGGAAAAAATTTGGTTCCCCCTAATAAAAATCGCTCCTCCCCCGCTAGCAGCCCAGTACCGAATTTCCACCGGAATTTCGAATTTTTGAAGAATCGTGGGGTAAAAAGATCTGTTCTTTCAAATGGGAATAATTTCTAACAAAAATCACTAACCTTTGAAATTGGGCTCGCTATTTGGGGCTGATTTGAAATTGCAACATTCCCTCTTTGCTTTTTCTGCAAAAAACACCCATCAATTTCCTTTACGCGACCAAGCCGCATATTTGAAGTTCACTCTAATCGAACTTAAAATTAACGGCCTCGCTCTCCCCACGTGCCTGACGATAAGCGCGTATTGCTCGCCTCGGGTTTTTCCCCATTTCAAACTCGATTAATTTCTTCTAACGTTTCTAACAAATGCGCACTTCATTCCGGACCAGAGTTTCAAAAAAGTGGGGGTCCATAATAAATGATGATAATGAATTTTTTTTATTTTTAGGAAGCATCGTCCTCTCGATGAAAGCCACACGCCGAAGAGCCTCACCGTTCACACTGGATCCTACCGGAAAGTCGTCTCGGCTACGGTAGGTTAACCTTATCCTTGAAATTTTGTGCCGATTAGGCAAAATTTTCTTAATTTTTGTCAAATAGTTTAGTACTTATTCTTTTAAGAGCTTTTTGGCCCATATGAAAATCCAGGAGTTTTTGAAAGACTGGAATTGGGTACTGGGCTATTAACGGGGGGCGGGATTGTTAGCAGGGGGAAACTGATTTTTGTTTTCCATCTAGCCTACCAGTTAATGATAAATGTCTTAAAATGTATCTTATAATGTTTTTCATAGTGTTTGATGGCTAGAAAGTTACAAAAGATATTTAGACATTTTTGAAAATTCGAAAATTGTTATCATTTTGGTAATTTTTCATCCATTTTTACGAAAAAGTAAAAAATTTTAGAAATATATGTGAACGTTTCATCTCTCAAAACTGTGTAAAATGCTACAAAATGTTTTATATTTTGCTATATAAGACCGCACCGGATTGCTAGCAAAAAAAATTAGTTTTCGCACTGTTAAAATCCCCCGGACTTCTTTAAATTTTAACTCAACTTAGCCCCGTTTCCACCTTAGCCTTAAAACTGTTCGCAACACTTTTCGAGTGGCAGGCCCAAAAATCAAACCTTGGGTTCAGCAGCACGATGCACTGCAAAACCCATGCGCCTGTCTCAATTTTTCCCACCCAACCTTCCTTCCCCACCACTTTTCTCGTAAAGAATGAAGAGAGGGTGTAGAGTCACTGTAGACCACAGGATGTGTGATTCTCTATAGAATGGAAATAGATGAGAAGATCAGGCGATGTTGTGGCTAGGTGAAAGAGGGACATTTCGATGGCCATCGGGGGGTCTGGGAATGTCCATCCGGCCACTTTATGGGGACGGCGTTTCCCTCGTGTCGAAAAAAGATAAAGCACCCGGGATGGACGGGTGGGGAGGAAAGGGGCACCCAACACGTGAGAACTCGGGATCCCATGTTCTCACAATAAAATTTCGTGAATCGGGGGTTCAGGATTTTGTGAATTAAAGTTGCTGTTAGGCTGTTAACTTGCAATTAACCTAGCTAGGTAGCTTTAAAGTATCGTAGTTTTTGTATACTTACAAAGTTATATCGAAGTTTTTTGAGTTCTGGACTGTTATCGGGGGGGGGACACTGTATGTTTTCCACTTTTACCTACCTGTTGATCATATTTTAGCTATTTTTATAGTGCTTAGTAGTTTTTGATTGCTAGAAAGTTTTAAAAATATTTTAAAATTTTGAAAAATCGTGAAATTCAAAATTTTTCACAGCGTTTTATAATGTTTTATCAGTTTTAAATCTACAAAACTATTTTAAGTGCTATAAAAGTTTATTCGTAATAACGCCGTACAGGATTACTGGAAAAATAGTTTCCGACTGCTAAAAATCCGCCCCCCCCCCCCGCCAGCAGTCCAGTACCGAATTTTTTTTTGAAGATCGCAAACCATTTGTACTCGCCATTTTAGCAACTGGGCGAGGAGCTGCTCGACAGCATCCATGGGACGCCAAAGAATTCTTCGACGCTTCCCCCGGGCCAGCTTCCGGAAGTTCGCGTCCTCGTTCTCTACACTGGAGGAACCATCGGCATGAAGAACGACGGTGGCGGTGAATAGTTTTAGCTTTTTTATGCGATCGTTTCGAGACGCGAGTACATTCCCCCTGCTGTTTTAAGACCGAAACTTGATCCCGAGCCTTTTAACGATCTCGACCAGTGATCCTGTCGGCCCGGATATAGCTCTGGATACTGTAACTTTGGTGATCTCCTGTGTGCGCAAAACTCCGGTTAATCGGGGGACAATGTAGCTACCGCAAACTACTACAAATGATGAAAGAGTTGGTAATGTACGCTTAGCGGGGGGGGGCAGCAAGAGCAAATAATTTTTTGCCAACCATTTTTATGGCATTATGCACAGTTTTTCGATTTAAAAAGCTCTTAAAAACATTAAAATTTTGATTTTTTTTGTACAAAAACCTAAGTAAAACGACCAAGAGGGCCAGAATTTCGATTTTTTTAAAGTGTTTAAAACATTTTCTGTAACTTTTAGCATGCAAAAACTACTTAAAACATTATAAATAAGGACTGCTTACATCTAGATCTGGAGGAAAACAAAAATTGGTCCCCTCCGCTAAAGATCCCCACCCCCGCTAACAGTCCGGTACCAAGAAGCTAGGTCCCCCGCTAATGAACCAGAACCGAAAAAGATTAAATCAGGTTGGCAAGATGCAAGGAAATTTTCTGAAAATAGAAATTTGCGTTACAGTATACTGTCCGATGCCCGGATATCTGCCGGAAGTCCTGCGCACGATCCCGCCGCTTAACGATAAGAAGGTTAACCGCTTTGCCTAACCAATTTACACAAACTACAGTACGTTGAAAGCGTATACATGTCGGCTACGGTGCAGCCCTATGCCCTGCCTCCCGTCAAGAATATGAAGAAGCGGATTGTGTATTGGGTCAGTTTATTAAAACGTTTTCCAAAATTACATCCTTTTTCATGCTATTTTTAGATCGTTGAATATGATCCTCTTTTGGACAGTTGCAATATGACTTTTGATGATTGGATCCGTATCGCCGGCGATATCAAAAAAGTTTGTGAAAAATTGATACAAATTCTTTGTTTTAGTCCTATCATCATTACGATGGTTTTGTCGTGTTGCATGGAACGGATACGCTCGCCTACACCTCATCTGCCCTCTCGTTCATGATGGAGAATCTCGGAAAACCCGTCATTATTACTGGCTCGCAGGTGCTTTTTTTTATATCGTAAATTGCGAGCTATTAGGTTATCGGGCAATTGGTACT
This sequence comes from Mesorhabditis spiculigera, assembly GCA_958295435.1. Classification (NCBI taxonomy): domain Eukaryota; kingdom Metazoa; phylum Nematoda; class Chromadorea; order Rhabditida; family Rhabditidae; genus Mesorhabditis; species Mesorhabditis spiculigera. The sequence goes on from CATQJA010001571.1 coordinate 20,840, forward strand.
GGGCTGTTAGCGGGGGCAACCGGTTGAGAATTGAAAGTAGATTCTTATAGTGTTTTTAGTAGTTTTTTGATTGCTAGAAAAAGTTATAACAAATTTTCGAACATTTTGACAATTTTCGATGAGCTTTTTGCATCCAAAGACTGTATAAAATCCAATAAAAATTGTCTCCATTTCGTTATTGGGCCGTACCTACGGAATCACTAGGAAAAATTTGGCTTTCCCGCTAACAGACCATTATCGAGCAATTTTATTCTTGAAAATCTTAACTAATATTAACTAAATTTAATAAGTACATACATAATTAAATAAATAAAAATAGAAATTAGAATCGCAGGTCCATTGTAAGGATTGTTTTGTTATGTTTTTGCTGAACGGCGTCGTGTCTCGGAAACGATAGGTCTGAGAGGGAAACGGTTTTCAGATTAGGATTCGGGGTAAAAATTCTGATTTGAATTCGGAAAAGTGGAGAATTGAGATAATATTATAATGTATTGGTTTATAATAATTGATGGGATAGGTGTTAGGGTGTGGGGGGAATGTTGGGAAAGGTCCCTGTGAGTGCTCTCCGCCTGCTCGCTCCCCTGTCCCGACTCGCTCCCCACCTGGCCCACCCCGACAATGTATCAGTGCCTCGGCCGGTTCGACAGCAATGGGCCATGCTCGTCGCTTTTTTTTAATGCGGGCAGGGTCGCGGGACATTAGGCTCGCGCGAGCGGGTCCGAATAAAATTTTGGAAGCAGGCCGTGTGCCAACGACGGGCAACCGTCTTTGGCGCCCGCGCCTCGCGCGTGGGGCGAAGCCCTCGCAATTCTTTTCTGAAAAGCAGAGCGACAACTAATTTAATTTTAAAGTTTGCTAAGTTAGGATAAGTACATAGATAACGAAATCAATAAAAAAGAAATTAAAATTGCAGTCATTTATAAAGAATGTGTTTTTACATCTCTCTCTAGATCCCGGTGGCTGAGGTTCGATCGGACGGCATGGATAACTTAATCGGTGCCTTGATCATGGCTGGGAACTTTGACGTGCCCGAGGTAACAACTAACCAATATAAAATTGAAAGCTTTTTAATTTAAAACTTAGTTTATATTTTACATATTTAAATGTTTAGGTTTGTGTCTACTTCAACAACAAGCTGATGCGCGGCAATCGTACGCTGAAAATGGACAACTCGGCGCTGGATGCTTTCGTGTCTCCCAATTTGCATCCGTTGGCCGAGATGAATATCAACATTAAAGGTGATAATTCGTTTCAGCACCTCCTTTCGAATTGGCCTAGGGGCACTGGGCTATTAGCGGGGGGAGGAGTAGCGGGGTGGAGTAGCTATTTAGGAAATGCTTACATTTTTGCGTATTTTCCTGATTTTTGGTTACTCAAAAGATATAAAATTGTAGGTTACCCCGTTAAAAATCATGTACCGTTCCATAACAATAAAATTTAGTGCACTACGATGCGATTTTCCGTTCTGGATGCTTGGCTCCATTCAATGTGCACGAGGATCTTTGCCGTGACGTCTCACTGCTTCGTATCTTCCCATCTATGAGCATTCATTCGGTATATAATTCAAAGGAGTATTATTATGAATATTATTATATTGAAATATCAATTTAATATTAAATAATTAGGTTCGCGCCTTCCTTGCTCCGCCTATCCGTGGCGTCGTCCTGCAAACATACGGTGCTGGAAATATGCCGACGAAGAGGACGGATATTATTGAAGCCTTGAAGGTAATTTAAATAAAAATAAGAATGAAAAATAAGCAATATAACTAAGAAATAAAAACGCATATTTTAATGGATTAAAAAGGTTCGTTCAGGAAGCAATCGAACGCGGTGTGCTGATTGTCAACTGTACGCAATGTATCAAGGGACAAGTGGATATGCATTACGCAACCGGCAAGGTGGGTAATTTGTATCTTTATGAAAAAAAAACTTTTTAAAAATTTGACGTTTAGATTAATCGAGTATTTTTATCGAAAAATCGGTATTTTTTTGTATTAGGTGTTTTGTAAGGGTTTTGCATTATTAAATGGGAAATAAACAGTTCAGCAGCATTTCCTTGGTTTTATTCGAAAAAGGCATCCCCCCGATGCTGCCAAAGCACCTTTTTACTGTATTTAATTATTTTCTTGCAGATCCTTTACGATATCGGCGTGATCCCGGGCTCGGACATGACCTCAGAAGCCGCGCAGATGAAACTGTGCTATATCCTCGGCCGTAATGATCTTGATCAGGAAGCGAAGATGAAGGTAAATTTTTGCTAAAAAATTTTCACCAGTTTGAAAAATGCTTAGATGCTCCAAGCCAATATCCGCGGTGAATTGACGGTGGCCCCGATGGAGATCAAGGAAAACGAAATCAGTAGGTTTTTATATTAACAAAAAACAAAACTAAATTAACAAATTTTTACATTTAAAATATAAAAATTTTAAAAAGTGAAAAAAAAAACAATTTTTTTAGTCAGCCAAATTGCCACCTATCTCCACATCTCATCCAACCACGAGATGCAGTACTTGCGCGATTCCCTTCTTCCGCCCTTGATTTGCCAAGCTGCAAAGGTAAAAAATCGTTTAATAAACTTTATTAAATTTTTAATATACCTTAATGTTATTTGGAAAACCGGTTCAAATTCTAGGAAGGAAATGTGGAGCTGCTGACCAAACTGCACGAGTCGGGCGGCCATTTCTCCTACCAAGACTACGACCTTCGCACTGCCCTTCACGTGGCTGCTACATGGGGCCAACGGGAAGCCGTCGAGTATCTGCTCAAGAATGGCGCCAATGTTCATATCAGGTCAGAAAATTAATTTCTTTGATGAGAAGAAGGTGTCGAAAAAGCTGTGTTTCCCAAACCCCCCCCCCCGATAATGACAAAGCACCCGTGATAGTAAAACGCTTCTTTTAAGGGACCGTTGGAAGTGCAATGCGATCATCTGCGCCATCTGGGCCAAAAATATTGACGTTGTTCGCGTGATCCGCGAAGCCGGCGGCCGAATCGGTGGAAATCCCAAGGAAACTGGTACTAAAAAACATTCAATGCCCTTTAATGCACAAGCTTTAGGTATGGAGCTGTGCATGGCGGCTTCTCAAGGCGAACAGCAGCTGATTGAATGCTACGCAGCTGCCGGTGCCGATCTCCACCAAACGGATTATGATGGCAGAACTGCACTGCATCTGGTAAATCAATAATATTAAATATCTATAAAATACATCTAGGCCTGCTCGAATGGACACTTTGCTCTTGTGGAATACCTGATCAGCGAGGGATTAGACCCCCATACGAAAGATCACTTTGGCCATACTTCCATTGATGAGGCCCGCAATGCCGGTTATGCCAAGGTACCCACACCCCAAAAATCCTGTACCCAAAACTTCTAGATCGAGAAAATGCTGCTCCGCTTTGCCCCCAACCCGAAACTGTCGACGATCGAGGAGAAGGAGGGAATGATGTTCAAGATCGACGACCACTTGGCTTCGACGTCTTCACAGAAACCGAACAATCCTCTGGCTTAGAAGTTTATACCAATTATTACTCGCCGCCACCTGTGATTCATATACTCGGCTACAAAATTCGCATGTCGGGTAGAGACGTTGCTTTCTCCGCACCGTCTTCAGATTTTTGTAATAGTTAATGTGATTTTGCTGTGGGCCCATGAATAAAGATGAAAAATTTTGCGTTGAAATTGGGAAATGCAGATTTTGCGAGCTGATTGGATGGCGATGGTCTAGAGAAACAAATCTTATTAGCATAGATATAGGTTTTGCATGAAATAACACGAACACGGGTTCTGGGGATTTTCAAGAATTATGCTAGCCTTTCCGCTCAATAAAATATGCGGAACTCGAAGGTCGATCTATTCTTTCAGTTGACTCCTAGACGGCGAAAATCCCAGAATTTTTGCAGGGGTTCGGACTTTTGGAGTTCGAAGTTCCAGTTTCTTAGGATCGAATTTTCGAAAGATAAAGGGTTTAAGTGTTTTTAAATGGTTTTTTTACGATTCCCAAACGTGAAAACCTTACAAAATGCTATCAAAAATGTCACAAATATTGATTTTTCGCCTAAAAATGGCCGATTTTGACCAAATTTCGACATTTTACAATTTTTAGGAGGTGTTTCTAGTTTAAATAGATTTATATATTACCAAAAGCGCTATTAAAATACTTCATCGCCTCCACCCCCCGCCCCGATAATGCAAAAAAACCCACACCTCTTACCGTAGATCTAGACAATAGTCAATTTTTATGACGCGATAGTCATACATTCCCTGAAAGATAAGCGCCTATTAGTTCCGACTAGCCGTCACCCTGCTGTATCCGGGGCTAATCCCGTCATCCCCTCGTCCCCAAAATCTCCACACACACACACATATATTTCATTCGTCCCCTCAAAATCAAGAAAATCCCTTCCCCTTTTTTTTTGGGATTAGCCGCCATCGATTGGTGTGGGCCTGATGTTCCAAACTTCCAAACTCTCCCTAGAGACTCAAACGCAACCCGCCCCCCCCCCAGCCTCTAACTCAAAAAAGGAATGTTCCCACGAGCCTGGTAATTGGAGCGGTTTGGAAGGGTGCATCTATTTAGGTGGTGAGAGAATGACCAAAATGAATTTGGTCAAGTGCCGCGAGAGCTTTACGGGTGCGTTAAAGCTTTAAGTTTACTTTTCTTGGCGCTTAGATTTTGCATTTGGCTACATTTGGCTTTTGCTGTTCTATCGATTGGTGTTTTGAAGATATCAAAAATATCACAAACTTGGCCTCCCATGTGCTCAACTCAGTTCTTGAACAATTTTTCTTCAGTAAAAATTGCCTATACATTTTTCGGGCTAACGTTACATCTTGTAGTATATGTTAAAACGCTCTATTGACTTCATTTATTGAAATGCCACAGTATTTTAAAATATTAGAAACCAACTCCTATACGATCTTTGTTATCTCCATTTCCACTTCAATTTCTGATCACGTCAGCACCTAGCAGACCTCCTGGCTGGAACAATAATTGTTAATTGCAAGGTTGCTGAAGATATTTCCAGCGTCGAGCCCCTTTTGGCTTCAGCAACCGGCCGACTAGCAATTACCCTCGAAGCCAGGACTTTTACTTGAGAAGAAAGGGCCCTCCTAATCCCTTCTTCACCGCCTCTTTTCCATCGGTTCTCAGCCTGAATCCCTAGGAAATCTGAGGTCTCGTCGTCTAATTGGCCGCATCGGACCCCATCCTGTCTCCACTGCTCACTCATACGTATTTTCCGGGGATCAGTCGGGTTTATGTTATAACTTTGCAACACTCTACGATACAGGAGTTAGTCTAAATAGTAGCTTCGACCCGATACTTTTATATTAGTTGATTCAGTATGCTCAGGCTTAGGCTTATTAGGCTTGGGCTCGGGCTT